>PISX010023246.1:0-30985 GCA_004024625.1 Mellivora capensis
TCTGCTCCCCTCTCTCTTTCTTCTTCTTCTGGAATCCCAATTATTCTAATGTTGTTTCATCTTATGGTGTCACTTATCTCTCAAATTCTCCCCTCGTGGTCCAGTAGCTGTTTGTCCCTCTTTTGCTCAGCTTCTTTATTCTCTGTCATTTGGTCTTCTATATCACTAATTCTTTCTTCTGCCTCATTTATCCTAGCAGAAGAAAGAGCCTCCATTTTTGATTGCACCTCACTAATTGCTTTTTTAATTTCAACTTGGTTAGATTTTAGTTCTTTTATTTCTCCAGAAAGGGCTTTTATATCTCCAGAGAGGGTTTCTCTAATATCTTCCATGCCTTCTTTGAGCCTGGCTAGAACCTTGAGAATTGTCATTCTGAACTCTAGATCTGACATATTACCAATGTCTGTATTGATTAGGTCCCTAGCCTTCAGTACTGCCTCTTGTTCTTTTTTTGTGGTGAGTTTTTCCGCCTTGTCATTTTTTCAAGATAAGAGTATATGAAGCAGCAAATAAAATACTAAAAGGGTGGCAAAGACTCCAGGAAAATGCGCTTTAACCAAATCAGAAGAGACCCCAAATCGTGGGGGGGTGGGGGTGGAGAAAGGGGATAAAAGTTCAGAAAAAATTTTTAAAAAGAAAACAAATAAAGAAAAAATATAAAAAATAAAAATATATATATATTATATTAGACTGGTGACTAGAACAGGGTCACCCACTTAAGTGTGGGGTATTTTGGTCTCTTAGAAGAAACTACCTCCCAAAATTTTAAGGAATGAAAAACGTATATAAGGGTAAACACAATGAAGGGATGGAATATGCCTATAAAGATGAAAAACATTTTTTTTTTAATTTCTAAAAAAAAGGAGTTGATAAAGTAAGTTGGTTGGGAGAATAAAGAAAAAGAAAGTGGAGAGAATTTGCTCAGGCTGGAGACTAGAACAAGCCCAGAGCTAGATTTAGGGTATATTTTGATCTACTAGAGGAAGTTGTACCCCAAATTTTTTAGAAGAAAAAACCCTATGTGTATACAAAAAATAAAGTTAAATATTATGGAGGATAAAATATGAATATAATAATGAAGGTTCAAAAAAGATTATTTTTTTTTTGGAAAGGTATTGTTAAGATAAACTAGTTTAAAAACATTAAAAAAGAAAAGGGTAAACGTTTTAAAAAAATTTAGCAGAAGAAAAAAATTAAATTAAAGAAAAAATTAAACTGGAAGCCTAAAGAATCATGGGGAGAAAGCCATAAATTCCGTGCTTTGCTTTCTCCTCCTCTGGAATTCCACTGCCCTCCTTGGTAAATGAACTAGGTTTTGGCTGGATTTCTTGTTGATCTTCTGGGGGAGGGGCCTGTTGTAGTGATTCTCAAGTGTCTTTGCCCAAGGCGGAATTGCACTGCCCTTACCAGGGGCCAGGCTAAGTAATCCACTCGGGTTCGCTTTCGGGAGCTTTTGTTCCCTGAACGCTTTCCGTAGAGTTCCGGAGGACGGGAATGAAAATGGCGGCCTCCCTATTTCCAGCCCAGAGGAGCCAAGAGCTCAGGGCCCCACTCCTCTGTGCGCCCTCAGAGAAAAGCGCTCAATCACTTCCATCTCCCTGGCCTCTGGCTGTGCTCTGAGCTCACCCAGCCTGCGACTGGTTCAAGGTAACCCCGAGCTGAGAGCTCACTCCTCAGCTCTGTCTCTGTAGCCTGCTTCCCCACTCTAATACCTGCGAGCTCTGCGACACTCACACCCCCAACCCCCCGATCCTTCTGTGTGAGGCCCTGCCAGACCTCGGGCCACGCTGACCCTGCGTGGGCTTCACCCTGGTTTAGTCTCTGGAGCGATGTCCCTCAGTGGAACAGACTTTTAAAAGTCCCGATTTAGTGCTCCGTTGCTCTGCTGCTTGTCGGGAGCCGGCCCCTCCCCCGCGGTCTATCCTCCCGTCGCTTTTGATTCACTTCTCCGCGGGTCCTACCTTGCAGAAAGTAGTCGATTTTCTGTTTCTAGAATTGCTGTTCTTCTTGTTGATCTCCCATTGGATTTGTAGATGTTTGCAATGGTTTGATAAGCTATCTAGCTGATCTCTTGCTACCTGATGTAGTCTCAGCTTGCTACTTCTCTGCCATCTTGACTCCTCTCTGGACAACCACTATTAATGGACAACCAATCTTTCCTGCTAAACTCAAAATTCTTGTCGACATAGGACTCCTATAGCCCCTGCCAATGAACTGGTATTGGTCCATGAGATGGAAACTGCTTTCAGTCTGGGTCCAGATGAAAAGAAATAAGACTGGACTAGGTTCTTGTGTTGGGTGTTTTTTTTGTTGTTGTTTATATAAATTCAAGTTAGTTAACATTCAGTGCAGCAGTGGTTTCGGGAGCAAATTCCAGTGATTCATCACCCACATGCAACACCCAGTGCTCATCCCAACAGGTTGGGCTAGGTTTTTAACAGTGGGGATGAAGTGATGGGAGTGTGGAGGAGACCCAAAAGAAGGAGCAAGAACATCACATGACCCAGCCTCAGCTGACAGGTTCACAGAGCCTGACGGTCAAGGATGGCTCTAGGAATGACCCCAGAATGCAGAATCACCCTGGAAACACCCATAAGTCCAGTTTCTACTGAAGTCCAGAGCTCACTAGGACTAGTCCTAGTTGTCCCAGATAGAAATCCCAGGCCAGAAGCCTTGGCTAGCTTCCAGAGGTGGAGAAGGAGGCAAACCGCAGATCTCATGACTGAGCCATCTTCCACATTGGAATAGATGAGTGTCTCTGGCCCTGGCTTGGTAGAAGTTTATGGGAGGATGCACTTAATTCTCTCTAGTCACTCTGGGGCTCAGAGTTCTAAAAGTTAGACCCCGCCTGAAGCTAGAAGAAAACAGAAACTGCTTTGGGCCCATCTCTGAGAAATATCTTCCACTTTCTTCCTCTCTTCCTCTGGGTGGAAGGCTTCATCGGCAGGAAGCCTCCTTTCTTCCTCTCTGCTAGAACTCCCTGGTTTTATACCTTTGTTTTCTTTAGCCACAGCGAAATCCATCCTGATTACACAATCTGGGTAACGTGATGATGAGGAGTGAGACTACTCCATCCCATTCAACCCAGGGGTGAGCAGACATTCATACAAAGAGTTAACTATATTAATCCCTGATTTGTTACCACAACGTCCTGTAGATGTTATTCATATCAAACAGAGTAAGTCACCCATCAGCATCAGACCATCAGCATCCTGGTCTCCACTTTTTTAGGGTTTTTTATTGTTGCATAATGAAATGGCTTTAATGTGGTGTAAAATGAAATGGCCCCCCCTGGGGCCAGTTTTTGCCATTTGTCTCTCTGTTGGCATTCATTTCCCCTTAGGCACTTATCAGAAGAACGAAGAGCTGGAGATAGGGAATACTCTCTGAGTTCAATGATCCGAAAGGGATCGGTATTTAACCGAAAGCTACAGATCTGTAACACCAAAGGCTTACTGAAAGAGTTAACAAGGACAGCACAACAGTGAGATTGTGTGTGTGTGTGTATGTGTGTGTACACGAGTGCATGCACACACACATGAGACACCAGGGCAGAAGGAGACAAGGTGAGAGAACACAATGTTCTTGTGTGGGCAGGAGGAGGTGTGACTTGAAATACCTCTGAGCAGACACACATGTGGCAGGTTTAAATCCCGAGATTAACATGTGATTCCTGTTACCAACGCCCTGGCATTTCCTCAAGGCAGTGCTGTATTAGCATCCAGCCACCCACACATTTTTTGTGTCCTCTCCTAATATAATTAGTAAAAAATTAAGTTCTCCTGGGTAAGTGGCAGAATCTCTTCAGGTGCAGTCTCTTTTGGCTAGGTCCAAAAATAGTGTCCCTGTCATTTCAGATAGCAGTAGGAATCCCATAATTGATTTACAAACCTGACAACACCCAAGGCAGATGCAAGCGTTCCTAAAGCTGTAGGCAACATTCCAAACAAGGCTTTAATGGCTACCCTGGAGGCTCCTGCCCCGTTCCCCTTTAGTTTAGCAAAAGGATCTTTCCTTAGCTACTAGGCATTAATTGAGCACCTATTGATGAATAGGAAGGATACACAGATGAAGACAAGCTGGGTGTTATATGCAACTGGTGAATCACTGAACTCTGCCTCTGAAACTAATAATAACTATATGTTAATTAATTGGATTTAAATAAAATCTTAAAAAAAAAAAAAAGACAAGCTGACCTTAGTAAGTTTACGGATCTTACTTTACAGACTGGTTAGGGAGGCAACATTAACACACCTAGGGCTGTAGGTAGCTGCTCTACAGAGACCGAATGTTTGTGTCCCCCTAAAATTCATATACCGAAAATTCCTAGTGTGACAGCAACCAGAGGTGGGTACTTTTGGAAGGTGATTTGGTCAAGAGGGTGGAGCCCTCAAGAATAGGATGAGTGGAATGCCTGGGTGGCTCAGTCATTAAGCATCTGCCTTCACTCAGGTCACGATCCCAGGATCCTGGGATCAAGCCTGGCACTGGGCTCCCTGCTTGGTGGGAAGCCTGCTTCTCCTTCTCCCACTTCCCCTGCTTGTGTTCCCTCTCTCGCTGTGTCTCTCTCTGTCACATAAATAAAATCTTAAAAAAAAAAAAAAAAATAGGATGAGTTCCATTACACAAGAGACCCCAGAGAGCTCTCTTGTCCCCTCCTGCCATGTGAAGACACAGTGAGAAGATGGCCATCTAGGAAGTGGGCCCTCAGCAGACCCTGAATCTGCCAGCATCTTGTTCTTGGACTTCCAGCCTCCAGAACTGTGAGAAATAAATTTCTCTTGTTCATAAGCCGCCCAGTCTATGGTATTGGTATAGCAGCCTGAAGGGACTAAGACAGCCCCTCTGTGACTCTACCAACAATTAGCAACGACTGTACAAGACATGCTAAAAGGAAATCTGTGAGGCCCAGAATAAGAAGAAATATTTTCCTGACATGAGCTATGAACAGATTCTAAAAGCAAAGCAATGAATTGTTTAAGTTTTTAAAATAGCCTTGGAATTTTTGATCATAAAACTAATCACTGTTCATTTTAGAAAATACAGGTTGGGATGCCTGGGTGGCTCAGTTAAGCGTCTGCCTTCAGCTGGGGTCTTGATCCCAGGGTTCTGCTTCTCCCTCTGCCTGCTGCTTGCTGCTCCCTGCTGTGTTCTCTTTCTCTCACTCTTACAAATAAATAAATAAAATCTTGAAAGGAGGGGAAGAAGGAAGGAAGGAAGAGGAGGGAAGGAAGGAAGGAAGGAAGGAAGGAAGGAAGGAAGGAAGGAAAAAAGGAAGGAAGGGAATAGAGGTTTAAAAAATTTCAACTCATTAATTCTCCCATGACCCAAAGGTAACTGTTGGACTCCTGCAGCCTAGGCCCTATCCTATCCCTCTCTTCCCTTTCTCCTACTCTGGTTTGATCTACTTCACATCTGCAAAGTATCTTCCTTGGATTTTATGTCACAAAATGCTTCTACTGCTAAAGCAAGTTCAAAAACTACTGCTAACCACCTGGGCAAGGTGGCTCTCCTAGAGTCCATCTTTCTTAGCTTCACTCTCCTTCTGATCAGCCTCCCTTAGCACCTCCTTGGCTCAGCCATTCAGAGCCCTCTGCTTCTGGGTACAATCTACCTACTCTGGTTTCCCATCACCCCCCTGTAAGGCCCTGTTTCTAGAATACAAGATGTATGACACTACTCCCATGTTTTGCTCACATCTTTTCACCACACTGTGGGCCCAAGTCTTCCTTTCAAATGTCTGCATTCAAATTCTGCAACCTGAATTTATCTAGCTTTACTGGCCTATGAGTCATAGCAACAGCAGCTTCCCTACAGTGCTCTGCCTGAGTAATGTAAGCCTAGGAGGCCCCTCAAAGTCACACCCAGAAATTTCACCCCAGGCAGTGTTTGACTCACAATGTGCCACAAACAGGTGATCTCTGCAATGTTTTTCCTTTTTCTCTCTAGCCACCCTTATACCCCACATTTATACCTGCAGCTGAGGCCACCACTCCTGTCCAAGCCTTCCATGAACATCGTAATGTCTTTCCTCCTGGTGAACCCAAGGCTCAGTCCTCAAGAACTGTAGCCCCTGGAGTCTTCAAGGTACAGATGCGAGGCCAGCCTCCATCCTCTGGATGGCAGAGGACACTACTGTCAGTCACTCCGATCCTTCCTGAACACCGCTCTTTGGACATCTGCCCTCTTTCCACAGGCTCAGACCAGAGTTCTTCCCATTCTCCTGCCCCGAGCCCCACAGAAGCAGTCTTGAAAATTTACTCATGCAGATGGATACCCAAGAGTTATTTGCCCCCCTGGCTTGTCAGAGGTGCTCAGATACGGTCTAATCTTGCTGGTGGAAAGAGTGTAGGTTCAAACCAGGAATCTCACCACATTCTCTTTAAGAACCTCGGACTCAGCACCAATCTTCATAAAGTTTTTTCTATCTCGGGCTAAACAAACTCACAGGCCTCTGTAGCAATCATGGTTGTACCATTAATTTGGTAATTCATCATGTGTTTCCTGTGACAACTCTCCTCTTCCTTCCTTAAATTGGTGTCAAAAATTTTATTGTACTAGAAAAAAATGTATTTTAAAGGAATATCTTTTTGAATCTGAGGATACTGTGAAAAAAAAAAGAAAGAAAGGAAAATCAAGAAAGTCCCCTTCCCTATCAGTCCTTAAGAACTTTGGTATAGCTTAAATAACCAAAAAGTATCTGTGTTTCATGTTTATGTCTTACTTCATCACTGATGTAAGGACCATGGTTTTCACTACTTTGTATTTATAACCCTGGCTGATATTCAGTAGCCCCTCAGATACTAGTTGGTTCTTTCATTCTGAGGAGGTTTTTTTGTTGTGTTTTTTTTTTTTTATTTTTAAGAGATTTTATTTATTTATTTATTTTAAAGATTTTATTTATTTTTTCATTCTGAGGAGGTTTAAAATCATTATTGTACCTTAAAGGAGCAGGGGGTAAAGACAAGACAAAGTAAAACAGGACAGAAGAAATCATACAAAATAAAAATTTCCAGAAAGACTAACCAACCACAGAAGAAAGTTTAATCATTTTGGTGATGGGATAGAAGATTCCTAAAGAAATCTCCCATGTTATAGGCATTGCTTTAAATGTATATAACAAGTATCTCATTTTCCCATTCCACAGACACTTATTAAGGACCTACTGTGTATTAAACAGACTTCTAACAAGACAACGTCCCTGCCCTCCCGAAATATCCAGTTTGATATAGAGAGGCAGAGACTAAAACAGATAATTTCAGACTATGGTAAATATCATGAAGGTACTAGAGTGGGAAGTACAGGTGTATCTCCTTTGTGTTAAATGGTTAAGGAACCTCTGAGGAGGTTATATTTGGACTGAAACCAATAGGCACCAATTACATGCAGTCCCACAGGTTGTGCACTACAAATGAATCACATTTACATGGACAAGAGTCATACCCTAGAGTTGTGTGGTGCAGTAGTTCAGAATGTTCCAGGCATGTGTAAGTCAATTCACTTGTATAATTAATTTATTTATCTCAAGTAGATTTGCATATCCATCAACATGCACTTAGTCCATCTGGCTACAGTGGCAATCATATCAACCATGTGGTGATTCAGACAGGTCAGGAAAATGACCCTCAGCAAATTGCAGGCTATAGTCGATTGTTCAGCTTATGACTATATGTTCTCCACTTCTGGAGACATGGGAGATGAGCCTAGAAACAGACAGACTTTAAGTGAGAGAAGCTTAAGATCATTTTTGGAACCACTATCTACTCCTCTAGTCATAATGCCAGGAAAAGGAAATATGAGTAATTGCTGTCCAAGCTTAAAGCTGGTTTTCATGGTGAGAAATCCTCCTGCTTCAGGAATGATCAAATGTGGGGTTTTGAAAATAGCTTTTATAATTACAGACTATACTATTAAAGGCATGCCACTCAATTAACCATTTGCTGCATGGCGTGATGATATTCCATAATGACAGGTTAATGGATTCCATGCTTAATAAAAAGAGACCACTAAACTTCTAGTAAAGACAACTCTAACTCTTTGCTGGCCACAGATCCCCTGTTAAAATGTCCTGAAAAGCAGATGTATAAAAACCCTTTAAGATCCCAAACTGGTTTAATGGGTTTCACAGAAGTTGTTCAAAGGTAGCTTTCCCATCAATTTAGTAATGGAGGCTTAAATAGAGGTCACACATTGACCTCAGTTCATTCCAAAAGCGTGACATCCAGGAACTGACCCCCTATTCCCTGAATATCTCAGCTGATTCTACTTCCTCTCCAAATTGTGCTAATCAGTGTTTGAATCTGTCCAAGTCAGTTCTGAAAAGGAAGTTTCCCCCCCCCACCACCGCCACCCTCCAAGTCTGGCACATAGAACCCAACAGGAGTCCAAGGGGGAGGGGAGCTGTCAGAAACACAGGACAGGATGGGGCAAAAGTAGTGTTCCTGGGGAGGTGCTAAAATAGAAAGTCATGCCTAAACAGGGGAAGGGAAAATGCCAGCCAGGTTTGGCAAGTGCCATTATACAGGGACTTCCAATTGTTGGGAGTAGGATGGAGGTATCCATCCACCAGTGCCAGGTAGAGAAAGGTTATTCTGGGATATCCAATTTAAAATAGGTGGAAAGATGGGTCAAGGCGCAAAACCTAAACAATGAGGTTGAGGGACAGACCAAGCTACCCAAAGCATGCTTTGCAAAGTCACTGTGCATATGAATCGCCTGGAATCTGGCTAAAAAATGCAGATTCTGAATCAGTAGGTCTGGGGCTCTGCATTTCCACTGAGCTCTCAAGTGGTACTGATGCTGCTGGTTCATGCACCATACTTTTTTTTTTTTTTTTAAATTTCAGAGGTTTTATTTATTTACTTAACAGAGAGACACAGCAAGAGAGGGAAAAGAAGCAAGGGGAGTAGGAGAGGGAGAAGCAGGCTTCCTGCCAACCAGAGAGCCCAACGCAGGGCTTGATCCCAGGACCCCAGGATCATGACCTGAGACCCATGCACTCACTTTAAATAGCAAGAGGCTAACATACTGGGCAAGGTCCTTCCCCCTTTTCTTACTAACCATCACAGGGCCAAGAGAAATAGGTACTGGTACTTTAGATTAGGCAATAATACCACTACTGCCCAGTAACAGTGCTGACATTAGCCCACAGATTGGGAGCAATCTAAGCCCTCCATTCATTGGAGGGCAGGGACCAAGCAACTGGCTGCTAGATGGGGCCCAGAGCAGAAAACGCCTGAATCAGTGGGTATAAGGAAATTAATTGGAAACAAAGATGGGTCATATCTGGCAAATCAAAAAGAGAGGTTTCAATCTGTGTCCTTTTTTAACACCTCAGAAAAGGGTCTCTCATCACTTCCCTGAGGTCAGGGCTCTGAGTGAGGTCCCCCTGCAGAGTGGAAGTTGGAGTTCATTGAACAAACACTGAGCCAGGCCAGAGCGTGGGGTTTATGGGTTACTGCTCTCACGTGAGCCTTCTAGGAAACTGAAAAGGGAAGATCTCCTCCCAGGCCACTTTCCCAGGCTCTAACTTGGGTGCTGTGATGGTGAGTTTAATGTGTCAGCTTGGCTAGAGGGTAGCGCCCAGCTGTTCCATTAAACACTAGTCTAGGTGTTGCTGTATTTTGTAGATGTGGTTAACATCTACAGTCCGCTGACTTTAAATAAAGGAAATGATTCTTGATCCTCTGGGTGGGCCTCATCCAATCACTTGAAAGGTCTTAAAAGCAGAACTGAAGTTTCCCTGAAGAAGTCGAGATTCCACCTGTTAAGTACAGTTGTGGCTTCTGCTGCAGAATTTCCAGCCTGCTGGCCTGCCCTACAGATTGCAGACTTGCCAGGCCCCACAATCATGTACACCGATTCCTTGCAATAAATCTTGTTAGAGATACAGTCAATCCTCATTATTCACAGATCCTATCTTTGTGAATTTGCCTGCTTTGTAACCCCCAAATCCGTACTGACAGAGCTTCTGCAGTCATTCACAGACATGAGCAGAGTGACAAAAAATTTAAGGCACCTAATTCACATTTCCAGCTGAGGCATGTTTCCAGTGACTCTGCCTTCCTGTTTAGCTCCCATACTGCAAAGAAGTGTTTCCTTCTCTATTCAGTCATGACTTTCATCTTTTTGTGTTTCTTTGTGATGATTACACTGTTTAAAAGGGCCCTAAGCGTAGTCCTACTAAAGTGCTGTCTCGTATTCTTAACACCGGGAGGTTGTGAGGTGCCTTTCAAGATTGTACACATATTAGATGAGCTTCATTTAGGCGTGAGCTGTGGTGGTGCCACCTGTGAGTTCAGTGGTCATTAATGCACAATAGCTATTGAATAAGGTGTCTTTAAAAAGAAACACAGATAAAACGAGGTCATCTTTTGCTGATGCAATGTTGTGACCAGGGGCTCAAAGGAAGCTATCTCTGTGTTTCTCCCAGGAGCAATGGCAGAGTATTTGCTCATTCAGTGTTTGTGGTGACTTGCTGGGGAACATTACTGTGAAGAATAACAGACTGTGTATGTGGAACAAGGAATCCTCTTTCTTTGGACACACCTCACTGGCACAGATGTAGCACCCCTCTCTCCCTCAGGGCTGACGGCACGGCACGGACCGTGCGGGTCTTCTGACCCCCGACAAGATTCTGTAGACTGAGGAAAGAGGCCCATGTATGAAACATCTAGTGGATGTTAATAATCCCTTGTTTTTTGTTTTAATATTTTATTTTATTTATTTGACACAGAAAGAGAGAGGGATCACAAACAGGCAGAAAGGAAAGCAGGGAGAGAGGGGGAAGCAGGCTCCCCGCTGAGCAGAGAGCCCAGTGCGGGGCTCGATCCCAGGACCCTGGGATCATGACCTGAGCCAAAGGCAGAGGCTTAACCCTCTGAGCCACCTAGGTGCCCCGTTAATAATCCCTTGTTAAGAGCACAGTTTGTCTCTTATCAGTTCATATTTAGGAACACCGAGTATATGCAGGCCCTGTAATTCCCTATTACTCCATCTCCCTGATACAGTATGAAGGAAGCTTGACTAGGTAATAACTGGAATACAGTTCAGTATTTTTAATGTAATTTGGATGATGAGCCCCGAATTACTTTTCCAATGTAAACCAATCAAGTATATTCCAGTTGGAGTGTCTTTACCAAAAATAAACTTCTTTATGAATGTATAAAAAGATAATTAGACTGTCTCCACATGTCTCCACGGTGTTGGGCCTATTCCCAAAGGCGGAGAGAAGCCAGTATGTCTCAGGGTTAAATGAAGGCACCTACTCAGTGACCCCGCTGCCCTTCCTCTCCCCACTTCAGTGGTCAATTTTAGTCTGCTCAGAGGCTGTGTTTATGATCCCATCTTGCCAGCCCATGGCTCGAGGCTCCATTCCTCATTCTAAATTTGTCATCTTTGGTGTTGCGCCGCCTGTCACAGGAGGGACTGGCAAAGAGGAGTAATGTCTGAGGTCAGATCCCACCCTGCTCCTGGAACACCGCACAAGCTCACACCCTCTGTGGTGTGGGTCAGCGACACCAGTTCTGCGGGCCTTCCCCTGTGTGCCCACTGACACTTGAATGAGGCTTAAAAAGACTTACAGGGGCGCCTGGGTGGCTCAGTGGGTTAAAGCCTCTGCTTTCGGCTCAGGTCATGATCCCAGGGTCCTGGGATCAAGCCCCACATCGGGCTCTCTGCTCCGTGGAGAGCCTGCTTCCTCCTCTCTCTCCCTGCCTGCCTCTCTTGCCTACTTGTAATCTCTGTCTGTCAAATAAAAATGAATAAAATCTTAAAAAAAAAAAGACTTACAAATCTCTTTTTTACCTCAAGAACATGTCACAGCTAAGACCAAGCACCATGCATCCATCACTATTGATCCAGAAATAAACTGCTATCTGGACAAAAAGAGTAAAAGCTTCTTTCATGCACAGCTTCAAGGAATCAAAACACCATTCATTTCTCAGACCATCCACAGTGTATTTCCAGTGTCAGAAAGTATTCAATGTAATGTGTGTGTGTGTGTGTGTACTGTATGTATCAACATCAACTGATATAATAAATAAGAATGATGGACTAAATAAAATTAAAATGAGTGAAAACTGTGTACCCCCATAAAAATTGTAGAAATATATATGTAGTAAACAAACTGATTGAGCCAGATAATTTCAACTCAGAAGAAAATGTCTAAATGAAACGAGACTAACTCTTATGAAGTTTGGCTTATAAGGTCCACCTCTCCAGTGGCTTTTTGTCCCACATCTACACACCCTACTGACCACCTCCCCCTCCCCCACATCAGGTGCAAGTGCCCCCTCCCCTGCTCACACCCCCTTTGAAAGGATTCAATTAGGTCAGGGGTCAGAAACTACAGCCCACAGGCCGAATGCAGCTCAATTCCTATATTTGTAAGTGAAATTTTATAGAAACCCAGCTGTGCTCATTTGTCATGTACCATCTATGGCTGTCCCCATCCCACAGTGACAGAGCTAGTAGCTGCAACAGACACCTTATAGTGCTTAGAGCCTAAAACATTCACCATCTGATCCTTTGTAGAAAAAGTTTGCTGGCTCCTGGATCAAGTCCTCCACACTAAGGTGAAACAGTTTTATATGCAACTCTTCCAGGGGTCACCTGGATTTTAATAGGAGGTGATTTTTCGATCTAAAGGAATTGGCTCATAACAGGGTTTCAGTCATCAGCAATGAGATATTCAGGAAATATTTGGGGGGCAGAAGAATTTCTTAAGCTCCATTACTCATACTCCACCCACCCATGAACCCAGCCATAGGTCCCCTAATGAAAGCTTTGTTGAAGTTGAGAGGGTTATGATGGCATGGAGAAAGACCCGAAAGAGAGGGAGGTTTGGAAGGATGGAAAGAGGGAAGGATGCTGCAGATGGCGTTCTCTGGTGGGGGGAACTCACAGCCCAGGAGACTGGTATTTGTCTCAGTCTGACTGAAATGTTTATCCTTACCATTTACAAATTAATAAAAACATTTTTTGGTTCATTTAAAGGGAGTCAGATTCCTAACTTTGCTTGTCCCCTAATCTTTTGCTTTTTTACTTTTCATGGATATTCAACTTTACACACACACAAAAACCAACACAGAAACAAAACGAAAACAAAAACAGAACTTTCGTGGCACATAGAAGATTTTTCTCTCTGAGGTTTCCATGAGCAGTGTTATTTATCTGTAAGGAAGTCTCCTGTAAAAGCAAATGAGAGCTCACAGGAGAGCATTCCTTTCAGGACATGGGGGCTCCATTCATACCGCCATTACTGAGTAAACTTTCTAAGCCTTTGAAGTGGCCACTGCACAACGTGGAAACAAGAACATCTTGTTTCCCATCCCGAGGTGAATCAGACGCTAAGTGTGCATGGGGATTAATGATCATCCCTAACATTTGCATTTGTTCAGGATATACAGGTCCCAAAATGTTCTCTGGAAACTTCTCCTGTTTAATCCTCAGTACAGTCCTTTAAAGTAAAAAATGTCACCCCCTTTTAAATAGGTAAGGAAACGAAGGATTTGAAGGTATAAATGACTCACTCTAGATCTAGCAGCTATTGGAGTCCTCTCAGAGTAGAGGGTTGATTCTTTGGGCCCATACAAGAGGGAGCCTGGGCCCTCATTAAATCCAGAGAGACCAGCACCATCCTTCATGGAACTCTTGAATGTCAAGGTTTTGGCTCCCTTTACGTACAAGAGTACTATGTGGCCACCTGAAGAGGCGTAGACTCCACTCAGATGTGCCCATGAGCTACTCATCTTGAGTGCCAGGATGCCACTGCACAGGGCTCTTGGCCCCTCCTGGGATGGTGGCCACGTACCACCAGCATTTAAAAGGCTTTGCACAGACTAGAAAAATGCAGACCAATTACACAAAGGTATTCCTTTCCCCCAGCTGACCCAGTCCTGGGCCAGAGTTCAGCTCAGGAAGCTGAGCAGGCCAGGTCTAGCTGCTGCTTCTGCATTTCCCGAGACAAGGCATCACTGTCCAGGCCCAGCTGACACAACAGTCCTCTGACACCCCTGTTCAGAGACCTCCCTGTGCTAGGAGGGGACCTTTAAGAAAGAAAGAAAGAAAGAAAGAAAGAAAGAAAGAAAGAAAGAGAAAGAAAACCTTATTGAGAAGAACTGAATTCATACAGAACAGTAAGTACCACACAGTTTATCAAGAAGGAAACAGTCATGGTCTAAACTTGGTATGGTTTGGGTGGTGATGACAGTCCTTCTGAGCTAGAGCTGGTCACCATCCCTCCCACCTGGTTCTCTCTCTTAGCCAAGACTTACTCTGTATCCCAATCAAGTCTATCTCCCCCATTAATTCAGGTGCTGCCACATCTAATGGAAGCATCCATGAACTGGAGGGAACATACCGCCAGCAGGAGGGTAGAATTTTTCTTGGCAAGTGGGTGGGTGGCCATCCCCTTCACCATGTCTCTGTCACCCCATGACAGGCAATCCTGCTGAGATAGGACACTTCCTTCAAGCCTACACATTATCAAGAATCCAACCACCATCAGATTTTCTCACCAGAGCATGCTAGATCTCTTTCTGTTCCTCCTCTAAATGTTCTGGGAGTCCGCATCATCCCCTCGTCGAAAGGGCAAAGTCCAGCTGAGCTCAGTACCTCTCTTGCTCAGGGGTCAAAGGTAGCAAAAGCTCCCAGTCCTGGTGAGTGTCCTCTTCTGGGTGGCAAACTGTCAACTTTTCCTTGTACATGGCCGAGAGCAGAGAGAGGAAGCAAGCTTTCTCATGGCTCTTTTGAAGCCACTAATCTAATTCTTGAGGGCTCCCTTCACCCGACATCATCAAATCCTAATTATCTCTAAAGGCCTCACCTCCTAGTACCACCACAATCGGGGTAGGGAGTAGGGTTTCAACATCTGAATTATGGAGGGGGCTTCACAAATATTCAGTCCATAAGACGGGGACATGCAGGAGTATTAACTATGGCAAGGAAGTTGTGATCTCTTCCTCCCTAGCACATTGCTTGACAAAGAGTAGGAGTTCAGAAAATGGCTATAAAGGTAAACCAAGTTATTCTTGTCTGTAGGTAGTATGGTTCTACATCTACAAATTGAGTAATTTGTGTGACTTAGAGGCAGATCATATTTTGCAACCAATTTCCTCCACAACATGTTAATCAATATTCTTAGTCAATAGGCCTTTTCCAGAAGAATGGGTTTTTACTACCACAAGCCACCAATGGTATAGAATTACTTAATTTTTACTATCACCAAGGAAGAGGCTTTTGATTTCCCACACGGGAAATACTAAAGAAAAACAAAACAAAACAAAAACAACAACAAAAAACCCTCTCAAGGCACTCTGTGGTATGGAGAGAATTTCAAGAAATAGCCCAACAGGGTAAAAGTTGGGGGAAACCTGCCCTAATATTGACCCTAAGACTCACTTCCTGTAATTCATACAGTTCACAGACTTCTCTCTCCCGCATAAACACCTGCAGGACAGCCGCTTACGTGGAAGGCCTGCAGGGTTCCAGAAAAGGCTCATGGCTGCACAGCTATGGCTGGGTTTCTCATGCTGGCCGGTCAGTGTACAAAAGCTGTGAGCCAGCAACGGCAGTCTGCTTTCTTTCCAGCTGTCTGGGGGAAAATGCTGACAGGTCTCGCTACCTCTCTTCCTGTCTCTGTCTTCATGCTGATCTGTGTGTGCTCTTTTTTTTTTTTTTTTTTAATTTATTTGACAGACAGAGATCACAAGTAGGCAAGAGAGGCAGGCAGGGAGAGAGAGGAGGAAGCAGGCTCTCCGCGGAGCAGAGAGCCCGATGTGGGGCTCAATCCCAGGACCCTGGGATCATGACCCGAGCCGAAAGCAGAGGCTTTAACCCACTGAGCCACCCAGGCGCCCCTGTGTGTGCTCTTATAATGTCCTCACTTAGGACTCATTCTACTTCATCCCCCCAAAAATAATGGAAATGAAGAATGAATTCAGACAACCTGTTAGTTCCAATTCAGGTGAACCCCTCTTAGTGAAGGCAGCCCTGAGTAAATTGTGAGGAGATTATCCACACCACAAAACAGTTTTAGAACCCAGAAAAATAAAACTGGCAAGGAGTCTTAGAAATCTTCTGTGGGCCTCATCCTCTACTTTCATAGGTGAGAAAACTGAGCCCACAGAGGGAAAATGACCAGGCCAATGACCTTCTCATTCCTAACGCATACTTTTCAGAGAGGAAAGTTTTGCCACAGGTATTTCAAATATTTTGGAACAATCAGCACGGATTTTATTTTGAAATATTTAACTTACACATTCCTGGGGAAGTACCCATATAGATCGAAGGACAATGGCTCAAGAAACAGGGAGTGAATTTAAGTACAGTAGTACATTTACATATGTAATTCTAACCCATAGAATAATGGATCCTATTCCATATCCAGATCCATTTTAGTATGTCCAATTAACAACTTGTTACATATGATGACCAGAATCATCCAGACAGGCAGTTAATGAACATTCTTGGATTATATATTGACACAAATACATGTTTAAAACTTAAGAAGAGGCAAACCATGGACAATGTCAAGGTCACCTCATTTGCTCTTACTAACTTTTGTAGATACCCTCCCAGCTGCCTTCTTCACCCTCTCCAGCGTCATTTCTACAACTGGCCCTTGTGATTTTTTGAGTAGTAGCTGTGTGAGCAACTAGGCGGGCACACGCACACGCACGCGCACACGTACGCACATACGCACACATACAATGCTCCTAGGAACAAAAGCTGGCACAGAACATTAACTCAATTCATTAGGAAAGAAAATGCTTTTCTTTCCTTCTTTCTTTTTTTTAAACCTTAGTGCAGGCACCCTTCTCAGGGTGAGGGCACGCTCTCAGTCTGGGCTTTTGTCTTGGCTGGCTCCTGATTTTTTAATGCATGCTGAAAACACCACTCGTGCAAACTCACTCCATGAAGGCCACTTTGGATCGCTGCACCTGCCCTCACTGTATTAAGAAGCATGGATCCATTGCTATTATGGAGCCTGAAGCAGAGCCAAGAAGAGATCTCAAAGGACCCTCTCCCTAGACATATGTGAGTAGAATAAAAATGAGACACAAATGATGGCATGATGACTCCAGCACTCTTGTGGTGGAGAGAGGGGCTGTGTTGTGGGCCAAAAGGATGTTCTGGGTTCTTGAGTGAGAACTGAGATTAAAACATGTTATCCTTTACATATTAAGTTCCTTCAGGCCTATCATCAACAGGGTGGGTCTTTTCTGGTTTTGTTTTTGTTTTTTTCCTGAGAATGAGAATTGAATTCTTTAAAGGAAAGGCACACATTCAAGGCTGAGCAGAGCCAAGCTAAGAGATGTCTCCATGACTTTCTGAATGCCCAAGGGTCCCATCCTTCCTCAGATAATCGATAATGAATATACTCATTTATACCAAAGTATTAGAGAGTTAATGTGCGACTTCTCCAAATGGCCCCTGCACTCCATAAGTACGTGCTTCCCAGAGGTCCTGGGAGAGCAAATAATGTTTAACCTAGAAGAATATACAGAACTAGTGGTAGAATTCCAGAGCTTTTAAATCACCCTACACTGGAGACCATCTATTAATACAAGTATGGATCTAAACATATCCGTCTGATGAGGTGACAGGAGAAAAAGGGAGCATCATACATAATAAACCTGGAAGGGTAAGTCTTGATCCTGCTGTATTTTCTTCCTCCTTCTTTTACCAATCATTCTAGCCCTCATAATGGTTTCTGCAACTTCATGCCTCCAATTCCACTGCCCCTATGACGAAACCAGTTCTGAAGATTCAGCAAAGTATGTCCCGTGTTTTATTGGTAGAGATAAACTCAGTGCTGAGTTCAGTGCAAAACGAAATTAAGGGTCAAAAACAATGCCATGGGGGCGCCTGGGTGGCTCAGTGGGTTAAGCCTCTGCCTTCAGCTCAGGTCATGATCTCAGGGTCCTGGGATGGAACTCCGTGTCCAGCTCTCTGCTCAGCAGGGAGCCAGCTTCCTCTTCTCTCTCTCTGCCTGCCTCTCTGCCTACTTGTGATCTCTGTCTGTCAAATAAATAAAATCTTAAAAAAAAAAAAAAAAAAACCAATGCCATGGAACAGAAAAAAAAAAAAGGCAAAAATTGAGGTGGAAATGTTAGGCCACACAAGAGCTGGCACAAATAGCACACAAAGCTTCAGGAATCACTAATGTTTTAACGGGAAAGGACACTCAGCTAATGATGCGTGATTGTTTTTTTTCCCCCTTTTATTATGAGAGTAAGAAAAAAAGAAAACCCATTTGGTTGTGCCAGGGTCAAAGGATTTAGCACATAGTTGCTGACCAAATGCATCTCAGTGATTCTCTGTTATTCCTTCAAACTCCTGCATTACTGCCTTTGACTACACCGCCCAGCTCCAGCGAGACACGATCATAGTGATTCTGCTTCTTCGTGGCCCCAGGGCCAGGAGGAGCGGTCCACCCCAGGGGCAAGCAGTCCAGGGATGCCTGGCCTAGAGAGGACTTAAAAGCAATCCATAAACCAACTGAAGTCAGTCTGCTTTCTATTAGCACCACGGCAAGCAGTTCTAAAAAATGTCAGTAATATATTGCTCTCCCCCAACCAAAAAAAAGATCTTTTGTTGGGCTAAGTTCTAAAGAACTGTAGCAATTGCTATTGGGTTTTAATAATATAAACATGAGCTTCAATTTAGCACATTTTTT
The DNA here is from genome assembly GCA_004024625.1 of Mellivora capensis. NCBI lineage: Eukaryota > Metazoa > Chordata > Mammalia > Carnivora > Mustelidae > Mellivora > Mellivora capensis. The sequence continues at coordinate 18,683 of PISX010023246.1, forward strand.
ATTGCTTCTCCTTTAGTAAAATATATATAATGATGGCATAGTTTATTGTAAAGACAAACAGAACTTGGGTTATTTCAATTCTGTCATGCTATGTGATGTCTTGGAGGTTTTTTGGTTTTTTTTACTGTGTGTAAAATTTTCTGGTATTTATTGTGAAAGTCGATTTTTATGCATCTCTGCCAAAAGTGTCCTTACGTTTAGGACTTTTCCTATTTCTTAAATATGTTGCTTCATGTGAAAGAAGCCTTTCAAAATTAAAATTAATAAAAAGTGTTCTTTGATCAGACTGATGCTTCGTAGATATGGGAAGAAGAACAAGTTGATAAAGTCACTGACAAATTTGCAGAAGTTAATGGTAAAAGCAGAAACTGTAAAATTACTATTCATTATTGTGAAAGACCAAGAAGTAGGCCTAAGTTTTCATCTCTTTCTTCAAAAAACATGTTAATCAAATTAAAAGTATTATTCCAGAAGACTTTTCCTTTTATGGAATATGATATTTATTTTATTTTTAACTTCTTAATGATAGGATAGAACATTTCATAAAAGGACATTGCTTTTCTGGCCACTATTATTATTGGTTTCACTGTGTGATTATTGCTAAAAATAATTTGGTCCTATAGGAAGGGGGTGTTAGAAATGATTTGCTCTGGGAGTCAAATATTAGTGCCTAATCTGTTACCTCTTCTCTTTTGGAGCTCCCTGACTCTGCCTCTCAGACAGCTCATCCCCTACCCCACCCATCCCTCCAAACAAGACCTGTTAGTCAAGTATTAGAGAAGGTAGATCTGATTTACTTTAAATAGTTCATCTCTCCTCCCAAGTTCTTCTTCCATCGTTCTCCCACTTTTTCTTCTAGAGAAGGGACTTCGGTCACAAAATTAGAAGGGTTAAAAAGCATTCCTCCATTCCCTGCCCCTCCATTAACTGTAGAGTAGAGATGAGCATTTCCTTCATGTTGATAACAGGGAAAAGTTATGATATTTATTTTTCATTTTTACTTATGGAGTGTAATGAATTCCACTGATGACCTATTTCTGAAATCCACCAATCAAAGGACATTGTATAGTTCACCATAGTAACAGCTCAGTGTCAGTCGCCTGAGTGAGAACCACACTGCATAGGAGGCCTGGGCCAATCACTGGGCAGAGTAATGTTACCATCTCATAGCAACCAAGAGATCTGCATGGCAACATCAGTTGCTATAGGAAAGAAAAATTAGAAACAATATTCTGCTAGGGAGAAATTAAAGTATTAACTGTTAAGTCATACTTGAGTCATGGTTGGAGGACCTATCCTAAAATATCCACCTAAACATAGCTCCAATAATACCTGTCAGATCCAAGAGTCCATGTGCTAGGAACCCCTCACCCACCACCAACTGGAACCACCAGCACATGAAAGAGTGGGGACTATCCATAGAAAAGACCACTTCTGAGTAGAAAGAGAAAGAGTTCTTTAATACTAGGAGTAATGGGCAGATTTGGAGGGTAAATTGCACATAAATCATCACATTTAATTCTGTGAGGGAGGCAGGGCAGGTGTTATTATTATTATTATCACTAAATTCTCCATTTGCTCCCCCCATCCCAAATCTGGTTCCTCTCCCAGCCTTAACTATCTCACTGAATGGCAACACAATTCTTCCAGTTGCTCAGACTGAAAACCTCACAAGGCCTTCTTGACTTTTTCCTATTTCTCACACTCAATCCAGTTCATCAGCAAACCCTATTATTTCTACTTCCAAGAAATGTCCAGTATCTAACCAGCTCCCAATCCACCTCCACGGCTATTTCCTGGGTCCAAACCATTATCATCTTTTCCTCCTAACCCATGTTGCTGCTTCCTGGCCTTGCCCACCCACAGTCTATTCTAAACACAGCAGCCAGAATGACTCTTCCAGAACACAAGTCCTAGGCTCACAACCCTCCAGTGACTTCCCATCCTCTCTAAAGCAAAAACCCAAGTTCTTACCATGGCCTACAAGACTGCACACAACTCAGCTCCCTCTCGTTCCCTTGACCCCGTCTGCTGTCACTGTCTGCTTTGCTCACCTGCTCCAGCCATACTGGTCTTATGCTGCTCTTAGGGCACACCAGCCTCCCTCCTACCTCAGGGCCTTTGAACTAGCTATTTCTTTCATTTGGAACATTCTCCCCCCAGATAGCCTCATGGCTCACTCTCTGATTTCCTTCAAGTGTTCGCTCAAATGTCACCTTCTAAAGGAATCCCTTTCTGATTTCTTTTAAAACTGGACTCTTTGTACCCACACCATTAACCTACAACCCCTAATCCCCTTCCGCAGGCAGTGGACGTCCAGAACAATGCCTGGCACTTAGTAAGTACCTAACAAATATATCATTGTGAATGAAAGAAGCACTGCTTCACAGATAAAGTAACTGGCTCAAGAAGCTAAATGATTTACTCAGAGGCTCACAGCCAGAACGTATTAAAGTTCAGACCTGAACTCAGATTTACCAATGACTCCCCAAACTGTGTTCTGCCCACTCTACCACATTTTGATTTCCTTTTTCATATCTGGTACCCCTTTTAATAAGTTCCATGAATGCATTAATTCCCTGGGACAGGAGGAGAGACCACTGGACTGATGAGACATCTGTGGGCATGGCCACAACAGCAGGGGAGAGTGGGGGTGAGCTGGCCCAGAGCAAGAGTGATGCATAAGGGGCAACTCTAGGTGAATAAGGAAGTGTGGCTGAGATCATGTCAGCTGGACTAGGATACCCCACTGGTGATGACCTACCCCACTCCTTTGCTTGGTGGTAGACCACTCAGCAATTCCTAACTCTTTGTCCACTCAGGTAGAAACAAAGATTTAAATGGAATTTGTAGTCTGTGAAATGTTTCACTTCTTGCTAGTTGGTTCTGAAATAGTCTCAGAGTTGTATTATGTATACATTGCATGACCGGTAGGAAAAAAACCAACAACAGCAAAAGAAAAATCCAATCACCAAATATGTTTTTTAGTCTGCACAATAGTTTTGGGGTTTTGTTTTTGGTTTTGTTTTTAAGCAGGAGCCACCTAATGTTATGGTATTATATGGAATATTGTTTTGATTAAAACTATACTAAGACCTGGTAGTGGTATGCCTACCATTTCCACCCTGATTCTGATAGCAGGTGGTAAGTGCTGGAGTAGGAGGATGGGTGAGGAGAAGGGGGAGGCTGCCCAGACACAGAACAGGGAGAGGAATAAAGCTAAGGCAGGAATATGTTGCTTCCAGGACCTGTACTGGCGATCAAGAAATGCTGGTATAGACACAGACACCATCAACAGCCTTGTTGGGTACCTGTTGAATTAAAAAAAGTGATAGCCCTTTCACCAGGACACCAGAACATGAAAGACAAAATCAGGGATGATAGTAGCTAACCCTCTTTGAGCACTGATGGTGTGGCAGGCATTTTGCTAGGTACTTTCATAGACTTTTACATTTAAGATTCTCAGCAGAACCCTCAACAGGAGGAATTTCCCCCTCAAACCCCCCGGTATATAAAGTAACCTCACGAGAAATGAAACGATTTCCCAAAGTCATACAACTAGAAAGTGACAGAGGTTACCCATTTGTTTCCAAAGTCTTTGTACTTAACAGTTACATTACACCTTCTCTCTTCAAAAAGATTAATTCATGGGATATAAATAAACATGGAAGACTCAAGGTGACATAAGGAGGTAGACATAAGGAATCACTAACAACAACAGCAACAACAAAACAACTTCAGTGAAAGTACCCATCCTTACAAGTACCTATGTATGGAGAGCTGGGCTGGTATGTGGAGGCCGTGAAGGGGCCAGATCTACGGTCCTGCTTCTCATCTCAAAGGCAACACCAGCCTCCCTCCATTTCATGCCACAGATTTAGCTCAATATTGACAGAAAAGGAAATGCCAAAGCCATGCTCATAAAGGTTCATGTTGCTAAAGGTTGCCGAACACATATTGTTCTATAATCACTTCCTTGGTGACATAAAACTCCCAAATGAGATGTGTCATAACATCATGAACCCGGGATGGTGAGCTCTTTCCACACAGTGGGGGCATTAAGGGTGGACATGAAGAGCAAATGGAATTTGGGGGCCTCGAATGTTCCACTGAAACTTCTGACCTGGTGGGGAGGAAAGGACAGGTGTGTGTCAACGTGAAGACCATTTTCTGCTGCCTTTCCTTCCTTCCAGTATTTATCCTCAGAAGCAAACTTCAACCTAACTAGGGAAAAATGAAAGACCTGTTACAGATTCCTGAATTTAAAAAAAGAAAGAAAGAAAGAAAAGAAATCTAGCCTAACTTTAAAAAAAAACATGAAGCCAACATGTTATAGGATCTGGCATTCTGACTTACTTCAGGGCAGTTTCTACCCAGGTTAAACTTTCTGGCTTTCTAGCCTGAGAAGCAGACAGATTTCTCTTCTTTTAAAGGTGATTTTAATTGCATTACCTAATAACAAACCATCAGTTCATTTCTCTATTTTTTGAGCAGTGACAGCTCTCACCTTTGCCGTGAAGGTACTCTTAACCCACACCGGACCTGAATGCCCTTAAACATTCATTATTTGCACCAAACACCAGGCACTCACATATTTGCAAATACTGTAGAAGACAGAGTGATCTCATGGAGAGGGCCCTGCAGTCTGACAGATGGGAGTTCCAGCTCCAGCTCTGAGATTTGCTCATTGAGAACTTTTTGGCAGATTACTTACCCCTCTCCCTCACAGCTCTGTCATTTGGAGAGTGAATACAAAATACTTGACTTACAGAAGTTTTCAGTGAGTCTAGTGCTGAGGGCTGAGTCTAGTGCCTGGACATAGCAAATGCTCAGTTATTATTTTAAGAGTAAAACAAATGGACCAAGAGATGCCTGACATGGGAATGAAGCTTTCTAACTAGATCTCTCAATCCTTGCTGAGGCCTAATTAATTATGCAGGTACTGGTTTCTCAGGACTAAAGAGCAAACAATCCCATGCTCGAAAAGGAGACAACTTATCGCCCCAAATATTGAGATACGTCTGCTACATTGAACGTCAGTTTTCTTGTCAGCATTTTCAAGGACAAAGCCTCTCAATGTCATGTTATTACATATGAGATTTAGGCTTAAGGTTTCTCTTTTGGTTGTTGCAGCCCTCTGCCTCATCTCACCAAAACTATGGTTAAGGGCAGCAGCATCTTTGACTCACTCTCCACAGGTCTTCTGCTAGCCTGTGAGCCCATGAAAGCTATCGGTATAATCGTGGTGTAGATTTCAGGCTATCAATCCTATTTGAATGCACATGGCCGAACCCAAAGCGGGTGGGAATAGTCTTTGGACAGATGAAGTTTCAATCTTAAATGACATAAAACAGGGCTGTATGCTAGACCCTCTCCCTTCAGACCATCCGGGTCAATGATTTGGCACAGCTCTCAGGTGAGTTAGACAGATGCCCTCCAGCCATCGGGGATAGAAAGACAAGAGTTTGCCCTGGGGTCCATGTGAGTTTATTGTTAGGCACTTGGGGCAGATTTATGAAGCTGCTGGACCTGTCATTTGATCATTGTTGGAAGGTATAGCTGAGCAAGAACTGTAGCGATAGGGGTCAGAGAAGGGGCAGTGCTGACACGCAGCCCCAGCTCAGGCATTTGGCTCTTCGGCTGGGTAGCAGAAGCCCTGTTTATTTGCTGGAGGACTCAGTAAGCCCTGAGGGGAAAAAGAATGAAAATAGGAACTTTGGAAATGAAGGGAGCTTGGAGATGGAGTCAAAATCCCAGATGCCTGAATTCTGTCCAGGGGCCCTGGCTGATTGTTGGTGTGGAAGGATGCTTTCAGATAATACACAGGCTAATGCTAGCCGAATCTCCTCTTCTGTCTCATGTTCCCCAGGGAGAGGTCTATTAGGAAATTGAATAAGTCTATCTCCTCAGGACGCTAATGAAGGAATCATTAGAGAAAACACTCATCCTCAGAGCGGCAGATTAAATCTGCAGACAGCAGGAGTGGCCCCAGCGACAATGGCAAGGCAATTTGAATGCCTTCCCAGGAGAAGCTGCAAGACACACTGCCCTTAGATGCAGGTGGGGGAGGACCATGCTTTGGAGGGCCCCATATGTCACAAACATGAAGAAAAAGGAAGAAAAAAGTGTTAAAGAACACATGGGCTTTGTCATTCCGGGTCTGGGTCTCAGCTGTGGTACTCTGAGATCCCACCCCTCCACATCTGCTTTCCTGACTGACTTTGTTCAGGCCCCTGGGGAAACATTACCCAGCATCCCTTGCCTTGCCTCCAAATGCTGTCACAGATTATGGGTTCTGCTGCGGTGGGCTTCAGAAATGAACACTGCATCAGAGAGGGTGGGTGGGATCTGAGCAGCAAAAGCACTGGGGTAAGAGAAGCAGATGATGAACTGGCCCAGTCTTTCTCCTCAGCTTTAATGGGATAGCTGATTGCCTAACAAAGTGTTGTTTTGCAGTAGCTGCTGTAAGACAATTTTCTTGCTTTTTTTTTCTTAATGTTTTAACCTGTGGGTCAAAGAATGGCACCTATTTTATAATTTGGTAGTTTGATTTAAAACATTTAAATAACTCCATTGATGTATTCGGCTGAGACTACACAAATGTCAGGGGTCTGTCTGCGAGTGACCCAGGACCGGCCGCAGGACTGGAGTGCCCCAGGCAGTTACCCCACTGTCAGGCCTTCGTTACCTTTATACCCAAGGCTCCTAGGTCTTCTCCCAGAGGGTGTAGTCCAAAAAAGCCACTATTACTAAGTACTGAATCCCAAATCATCCTGTTCAGCAGGCATCCTCTAATATTGATGTGATGCCTGTTTGGCTCCTGCAACAGATCGACTGAGGGAACACGTTGGAGGAGGACTGGCTTGTTCAAGTAGGAACATTTTTACATAGAACTTCCACTCTCCTCTCTTCTTGGGGAATGAAGGGAAGAGGATCTCCAACTTCCATCCCCACCAACTTGCTGTTGCTATCCAAGGGAGGAATGGCTGATCCAGTTGGTCAAAGCTTGAATTTATTTTGCCATACTCTTCTGGATGGTGGGATGATTGGGCCTCATAATAGGAGAAACAGTGTCTGGCCTGTAGAGTTCAGTTCTTCCCACCCACCGCTATAGTAAGAAAACTAGAAAGGGGTTCTCACAAGGGGAAGAGGAACAAGGGTATATAGGATATCTGGGGATATCAAGGATACCGGAGGATTATAGGAGTGGCCTCATGGACAAAGGACGACTCTCCCTCTCTGGGGATTTGGCTCAGCTCCCAATCATTTAGGGTTATTGTGTGGGATGGGAGGAGTCCTGTTTTCTGACTCAGGGTTCCCTCCAAAAGAGGGATTCCAGAGCAGAGACCAGGTATGGGCAACCGGAAAACCCCACCTTTGGTTTGGATTGGGACTTAGGAACATGGAAGAGAGATATGCGGGCTCTTGGTCCAGCTGTGGAGAGGCCTTCTTTGAACACAGGGCTCTGTTCAGCTCTGATGGGTGAGTGAGAAGATGTTTGATCTACCCAGATTGCCAGGTTAGTGGTTGTAATCTGTGTCGTAGGTCTTGTCCTGTGCCTGAAGGCACATGCGACTTCATGAAACCCAAGGCAGAGATTCAGGGTCAGAGAGAGGAGATCATAGGTCCAACTCATAATTCCTACCACATTTTGCCAGAATTCCTGTTTTTTGAAGGTGTATTAGACAAGGTAGGCTAAGAGGCTATAACTTAAGACCCACTAAATCAGAGAGAGTATGGAATCATCTCTCTTGTGTTTCAACCTAAGGTGACTATCTCTGGTTTGGCAAACACCTCTGCTCCACACAGTCATCCTGGGTCCCCCATCTTCAACGTGTAGTTTCCAAGGCTGCTCGATTCCAGCCATCCAGAAGAGGGAAGAGAGCAGTCCAGGGCCAGACAAGTGAGGTGGAAGTTGCCCGTATTGCTTCCTCCCACATTTCACTGACAAGAGCTCACTTGGAAATCCTCATCAGCTCTACAGGAGGCTGAGAAATGGGAGCACAGATTTGGTAGACAGCTAACATTCTCCACCACAGAGGAGTTAGTGAGCCTTGTAAGGAATGCACAGTCTGCGCTTTCACTCAAAGGTGGACACCCTACAGGAATATACTAAAATGTTTGTTTGTGTACACCCTCGGTACTAGACAGGTAAGTTACTCATAAAAATGCTCAAGCCCAAACCATCTTTTACCTATAAATTGTTACGGAATTCTCTTCATGTGTTTGCTCAGTTACTTGAGCAGATTCAAAGATTTGGGGATAAAAATAAATACAGGTACTTCCTATAGGCCTCATGTAGGCTGTCATAGGATGGAAGAGGGATAACCTACCACCTTAAGATTCTTGATTTAATACACCTTAATCAGTTTTATTGACCATCTCTAAAACTAATCAATGATTTTATGACCCATCTCTGGTAAAAAGTAAGTTGCAGCACCTTTTAATGAAGAGACACAGCCTAAAGGGTATATTAGTTTCACTCATTTAGGTTCTCCAAGCAATAATCCTAACTTCCTATATCGTTAACTTCTCTAGGTTAGACAATTAAAAAGTCACATACCTGGGACATATAATTTTAATTGCCATCCCCCATACCCCACAAAAAAAATTGATGAGTTTTTTTAAGTTGTACACTTGAGCTTGTTGAGGCACAATATTTTAAATAACTATTTGGGATCAATTATTTTCTTTCATTAAACAGTAATTGAACACTTTATCCTTTAAGTTACACATGATTTCTTACATAAGCATTCATGCAGTAAATTCCTTCTAAAATCCTAAGCTGGAAAATCTTCTATCTTCAAATGAATATAATGTATCATTTTTTTTCCTTACAAGAACCATACAATTTACCCACTCCCCTGTTTGTTTTAGTTTCTAAGAAAATTAACATTAAATTTAACAATCAACTATAATAGCTGGTTACATTCTGGTGCCTGAAATCAATGTCCCAGCTTGTTTTATGTTTCATAAAGTTTTTTACTTTGGAATAATTTTAGATTTACAGAGAAGTTACAAAATAGTACAAATAGTTTCTATATACCCTTCATCCAGTGTCCCCTAATAATAACATCTTACTTATTATTCGTATATTTGTCAAAACTAAGAAATTAACATGGTGCAGTATTACTAACTCAGCCACAGACTCTGTTTGGACATCACCAGTTTTTCCTCTAATGTTCTTTTTCTGCTTGAGGATGCTATACTGCGTTTAGCCCAGCCTGCTTTAATTGAAATATGGCATCCTGGCTGAAACTCCTAAGAAATTTAATGACTAGGAACTAGAAAGTGGTTGTTTATTAAAAATTTGCAAAAGACTTCTTCTCAAAAAAAAAAAAAAAAAGTACAGACGTTAATTTATCCCTAGGGCAAACCATTGCTTTGTTTGGGGGGAAAATATACTCACATACTTAGTCACACAAATATAAAGCAAGTACCCATACTGTGTGTCTGTTGAAGCCTAAGGAACAACCTTAAATAACTTTAAATATGATACTAGCTGTCTGTTTTCAACATAAACTAAGAGGTCTATTATGCAATTTAGTTGGGTTAAAGCTATGTATATGCTGGCTTTGCACCTCTGTGGGAGATGGTCATAAGGAGAAGAATGGAGTTTCCTTAAAATGAGTGAATGTTCCCACTGTTACTCATCCTGGGAGAAGACAGCTCTTGGGACAGAGAATTGGGAGGAAAGCCATCGATCTCAGGGATGAGGAGTCTTCCTTCTCTTTCAGACTTGGATTTCAAGTAGTGAAGACAAGCTCGAGGGATTCCCAGCAGGTGGGTATGACTACGTGGAGTAGCACTTGCTACGTAGAGACAGGTTGAGCACCACCAGTCCCATGAGGCTGGATTTGGGTCTGCTGGGCTCTAATAGCAGCAATCATTGAGATACCCACCAGCTTGTACTTCCCCTGTGCTAAACTTTCCAACAAGTCCTACCCAAAATTGCAGCTTAGTCTCAGCTGTGCTATGGGAAGTCAAGGGTCAGACTTGGAGTGGAGTGGCAAAGGGGAAATCAGTAACCTCTCTCCCAATGCCACAGGCAGTCTGACTAGAGAAAGAGTTGCAGGTTCTACATTTCTAAACACACATGAGCTCTCACTCTCAGGACCCCTAAAAAATATCTGGGCGTATTTGATGGGAGTTAACTTCCTGAGTGCCAGGTAGAGGCTCAAAGTCATCATAAAGTGGGCATTAAGTGTGAATGAATTTTGTGGTCCCAGACTACTAAGGTCTATATGTATAGGTGATACTGGTATTTCTGCTCTGGTTCACTTTTTTTTCCCCCCAAGATTTTATTAATTTATTTGAGAGAAGTGGGGGGGGGCGGGAAGCACAAGCAGAGGCAGAGGCAGAGGGAGAAGCAGACTCCCCACTGAGCAGGGAGCCCAATGTGGTGCTGGAACCCAGGACCCCAAGATCATGACCTGAGCTGAAGGCAGTTGCTTGACTGACTGAGCCACCCAGACACTCTGCTCTGGTTTACTTTAATTGCTTAAACTCATTTATTCATGCATTCAGACTTATGGAGCACATACTCTGTGCCAGGCATAGTTCTGGACACTGAGAATGAAAGATAAAAAAAGGAAGACAAATCTGACTTCCTGATAAAGTCCCTACCCACATGGAGGAAAATACATTGCAAGGTACATTGTGTGCTTTCTAAATCCTAAGGAGTGTAGAGAATTATTTATATTTTAATTGTTAAAGCTACAATTTCATTTAGATATGGTTTTGATACATGATAAAGAACTTTGATTTGGTCCTTAAAAATTAGAAGGATTTAGTAAATGTGGCTCATCAGGAAGATTTGGGGAGCACATCTCCAAACTAAAATAACTTTCTGAGAAGAGAAAGGGCCCTCTCAAGACTTCTGGCTCTCCTGTACCCCAAGCCCAGGGATAACCATTGAGACTTCCTCTTGGCTTATGGCCAAAATCTAAATACTATCTAGGCCCCTCACATCTGAAAAGACAGAACAATGAAGTTCTTAGAAACAGAGTCTTTAGACATTTCTTTTGAAAAGATTACTAGAATAGAGCTTCTAAATCTTCTAATTGCTACTGCTGACGTAGTCTGTTATAAAAACACAATAGTGAATAGGCAAGGACCAGAAGATTCCAAATTGTTGAACATTGGAGAGATACCACAAATCATCCCTCTTTAAAAATATGGCTGTCAAAGCCTGGGATCCTGATTGCAAAGACATCTGTGACTAAATAATGCTGGTTATGGAAAATGCTGAAAAGTTATAAATAAAACGTTAAATAATACAGTACAGCTAATTCCCCAGGTGTTGTTTCTATTCTCAAGTAAGGATCTACATGAACCAAGTGACAGCATACAGATTTCCTGTGGGTGTAAATCTCTAGAGATATTGTTCACTCACATTTGCTTATGTCCTTTTACTTGATCAGTAGCATAACATCATTATTTCTTGTTTTGTTATTTCTTCTCTCCAATCCACATCAGTAGCCTGTTCTTATAAATAATTCAGCATCTGTCTGGGCATTTGTGGGCAATATTATCTTATATGATGTTATACAGGAAGTGGGAGGGCAGTAATGCTTAAATGTGGGGAAATAATGTTTCTTTCAATCGTTCGTATTTGCAAAGTGGTTCTGTCACATCCTTTGCCTCTGAACTTACACTGAACTTTCTCTTCCAGAAAGTCTGGTTGCATGGATGCAAGCCTGCTGCAAAATTTGATATAACTGAAACTTGATAAGAAGGTTCAGTGCAGTCAAGTGATCAGAAGATAACTACAAAATGATCTACTCTACCTATAATTTCTGGTGAACTTGTATCTACTTAGATGTTTAAACAGGCTTTAAAGGAAGCACATCAGATCATCTGTATACATTATGAGCAAACAGAAACCTTTTTGCCCCCACCAAAATAATAGTTATCAAATATTATTGCAGTACCAACTAATCTCACATAATATCAAAGGAATATGAAAGATTAAGAATATGGAGGATTTTATGAACACAGAACGTGGAATTTAACTTTTTTCAAACAATTTGAGGTAACACTTTTAAAATTTCCAGGGCAATTTATATTTTTTTAAGAAATTTATTTATTTGTATTAAAGAAAGAGAGTGCACAAGCAGGGGGAGGGGCAGAAGGAGAGGGATGGTTAAATCACAAGCAGGTTCCCCACTGAACATGGATCTGGTTGTGGGGCTTGATCCTAGGACCCTGAGGTCATGACCTGAGCAGAAACCAAGATTGGCCTCTTAACCAACTGAGCCACCTAAAGGACCCTCCAGGCAATTTAGAGCCAGGTGTTCACAT
>PISX010023247.1:0-29898 GCA_004024625.1 Mellivora capensis
TCATATGATCTCCCTGATATGAGGAAGTGGAGATGCAACATGGGGGGTGGGAGGGTAGGAAAAGAAGAAAAGAAACAAGATAGGATCGGGAGGGAGACAAACCATAAGTGACTCTTAATCTCACAAAACTGAGGGTTGCTCTGGGGAGGGGGATCGGGAGAGGGGGGTGGGGTAATGGACATTGGGGAGGGTATGTGCTATGGTTAGTGCTGTGAAGTGTGTAAACCTGCCGATTCACAGACATGTACCCCTGGGGATAAAAATGCATTATATGTTTATAAAAAATAAAAATTATAGAATTAAAAAATATATATATATATTTTTCCAATTGAAATAAAAGGGGGGAAGAAAAGAAAGAAAAAAGAAGGAGGTCAGTTTATTGGGGCATGGGAGATAAAGTTAGAGAGGTAGGCATGTGCTACATCGTCATACAAGGCTAGTAGGTAAAAATAAGGGTGTGGATCATTTGCCTATTTGCTCTCAGTTCATTACCTTCCCCTTTCTTCTTTGTTCAGGGACTGACTTCTACAAACTTAATTTCCAAGACTCCCTTGTCCAATGGCTTCCAGTTAGCTTCAGCCTATGGGAGGTACAAGGTTAAAAATCCTTAGAATGACACAGGGCTCCTTCATTCATTCCTCTGTTCAACAAATAATTATTTTCTATGGTGCTCCAGGCTCTATACTAGGCTCTGTGGATACAATAAACGAAACAGTCTCTGCTCTTGCGAAGCTCTGTGATACCAGAGAGCTTACACTTCCTCAAATACACATGCCTTTGTGGTTGATGTTTTATTTGCCAAGAATGCACTTTCCCCTTCTGTCTCCTTAATTTTTGTTCACCATACAACACCCAGCTCAAACAGTAATACCTCTAGGAAGATTCCCCTGATCCCACAGCCAAACAGAATTAATTATCCCCTTTCTGCAATACCTTTTTTTTTTTTTTTTTTTTTTTTTTTAGTAAGCTCTAGGCCCAAGATGGGGCTTGAACTCACAAACCTGGAGATCAAGAGTCACCAGCTCTACGGACTGAGCCAGCCAGGCACCCCTTCTTAGCATTACTTCTATACCTTTTGTAAGCTTCTAATACTGTGCTTGTCTGGTTGCATTTTGATTGCTTGCTTTTGTTTTCTCCCCACTAGATTAAAAAGAGGGATGATCTCTTATTTATCACTCTATTTCCAGCAATAAGCGTAGTAACTAGCATATAATAGGGCCTTAATAAAGACTGCTGAAATGAACTAAATTGGAATTGTTTGGCACTGCCCTTATGACAGGGTAAATAGGGATGGTGCTGAGATCTTGGAATTCCTAGAATCTACAAATCTTCCATTTGACCTAGGAATAGGGTAGTTAAGGTAACAATTGATCTTCATGAACACAGTCATTTTGCCTCTGGCTATATAATTTAAGGATACTTTCATGTTTCATTCTATAATAAAATAGCCTTTTTCAAGTTAGGATCACTATTTATTAAGTTGTGTTACTACACACACAGTATTAATTCTTCAGACCCAAGTTTAAGAAAGCAGGAAGTGATACGACAAACATTCACTAACTTAGATTAAGTCAAGGGAAAGGGCCCCTGAGTCAGTGAGTCAATGAGGTTTAACTCATGGGATATATAAATATTTTATTTCAAGAAACCAGTGTGTCAAAGTAATAATGAGTTAAATTTAATAGTGAGTCTTTTTTAAAAAAGATTTTATTTATTTGTCAGAGAAAGAGAGAGACTGAGAGAGAGAGAGCACGATCAGAGCTAGTGGCAGGCAAAGGGAGAAGAAGGCTCTCGGCTGAGCAAGGAGCCCAGAACCCTGGGATTATGACCTGAGCAGAAGTCAGATGCTCACCTGACTGAGTCACCCAGACATTCCAAACTTAATAATGAGTCTACAAAAGAGCATGAAATAGTGGCCCACTTAAAGAAAAATAATGGGTGCCTGTGTGGCTCAGTCAATCAAGTGTCCAACTCTTGATTTCAGCTCAGGTCATGATTTCAGGGTTGTGAGATCTAGCTTAGTGTCAGGCTCCATGCCCAGCATGGAATCTGTTTAAGATTCTCTCTCTCCCTCTCCCTCTGCTTTTCCTCCCCTCTCTAAAAAAATTTTCAAAAATTAAAAAAATAAAAGAAAAATATTTCCTGGAATCTTATTCATGCTTTTTAGTTGACTTGCTAAGGAAATTTTTTTTCAGAGATAAATTCAGGTCAGCCCTAGAAATTTGTTCATATTTTGAGTGAGTACATTTACACTTATATAAATGTGTATTTTACAGGATTAGAATCTGAAGTCATATTTATTTATAGTTTACATGATTACAATCTGAAAATAACTGGCTTTAAGATTTATGCTTTGTGGGCACCTGGGTGGCTCAGTTGGTTAAGCACCCAGCTCTTCATTTTAGCTCAGGTTGTGATCTTGAGGTCATGGGATCAAGCTCCAAGCTGGGCTCTGCATTCACCAAGGAGTCTTCTGAGAGTATCTCCCTCTGCCCCTTCCTCTGCCTGCACCCACGCATGCTCTCACTCTCTCTCTTCCTCTCTCCCTCTCTCTAAAATAAATAAATTTTTAAAATCTAAAAAAAGATTTATGCTTTCATAGGATAAATCCACTCAAATTCTGCACAAATATTGCTCTAAGAATATCAATAAAATTCCGGGACTGTATCCTAATAAAGTATTAAGAAAAGCAGACAGAGGGCTGCTTGGGTAGCCCGGTTAGTTGAGCATCCGACCCTTGATTTTGCTTTAGGTCATGATCTTAGGGCTGTGAGATCAAGTGCCATGTTCCCTCCCCTGCTTCACCTCTCTCTCTCTCTCTCTCTCTCTCTCAAATAAATAAATAAATCTTTTTTAAAAAATGGGCAGACAAGGGTCACCTGGCTAGCTCGCTCATTCAGTAGAGCACATGACTCTTGCTCTCGGGATTGTGAGTTCAAGCCCCACACTGGGTATAGAGATTACTTAAATAAAACTTTTAAAAAATAAAATAAAATCTTTTAAAAAAATTTAAAACTATAGAAGCTACAGGATAGCTACTGAGCATAAATAAACTTTTATATTAAACTACAGAAGTTACAGGATAGTTATCGAGCATAATCTAACTTACATAGAGTAATATAATATGTGTTACCTTCAACAGATAAAGTACCTAAACAACAGACAACATCAATGTAAGACTGTTATGATGTCGGAGAATTTTTACAAAACTAGGACATGATTCACAAATGAGAATTATGAAGGAAAATATCTAAGTAATTGTTTCATTTTTTTTTTAAGATTTCATTTATTTATTTGACAGAGAGATCACAAGTAGGCATAGAGGCAGGCAGAGAGAAATGGAGAAGCAGGCTCCAGCTGAACAGAGACCCGGATGAGGGGCTCAATCCCAGAACCCCTGAAATCATGACCCAAGCCAAAGGCAGACGTTCAACCAACTGAGCCACCCAGAAACCCCTAAATATTTGTTTAATTACAGAAACAAACCAAACTACTAGACATACCATAAATAATACAAAGATTCAAGGGGATCAACATAAGGGTCTGGAGTACCTAACCTGAATCATGGGTACCAAGGGTACACAGACACAAAGGAAATTACAAAGACTGGCCATTGGAAGAAAAAAAAAAAATTTAACTTTTATTTATTTCAGTAATCTCCATACCCAACATTGGGCTCAAACTCATGGCCCCATGATCAAGATTCTCATGCTTCTCTTACTGAGCCAGCCAGACACCCCTGGAAGAAAATTATTTGAGCCCTCTCCTTTTCTCCACCACTATGGTGGGTGTGATTGACTGTTCCTTACCATATCTTCTTCTCACAAGACTTTGAAGATCAAACAATTCCTGGCCAAGAAACAAAACCAGAATCATCCCATTCCCCAGTAGATTCAGATGATAACTGGTAATAAAATCAGGTACAACTCTAAGAGGACATATTAGAGAATAATTAAGCTAGGTTTATAAGGAATCACATTAAGTTGGCTCACATAATTATGTTGCATGAAGGTCACTTGCTCATGACATATCACTCTGCAATCACTACTACTTGAATAATGGGCACATTTGATTGGGAAAATGATTCTTCTCTGTTACTATGCTTCTGCACCAGTAGGTTGACTCATTAATAAATATGAGAACTTCTGTCTGGAAAAAAAAAGAAAATTATTGAAACTACAGTGGTTAAAAGAATAAAGTGGGTTATGGAAGAATTTGAGTAGTTCTACATTTTTAAGATTTGGTTAACTCTATAAAGTAAGAGAACCATCAAGTTATCAAGTCATTGGATCAATTCAAGGAATACCTTTTCTTTTAAAACCCATGCAGAATGGCAATATTCGACATCCACAGAGTATCTTCTCACATCAGTAAATCATATAAATTGTTAAAGGAAACAATTAGAAGTAGTGTTCCTAAAGCTTTGTTCTGTTTTGTTTTTTTTAATAAGTAATCTCTACACCCAACATGGGGCTCAAACTCAGAACCTCAAGATCAAGTCGCATGCTCTACAGACTGAGCCAGCCAGGCACCGCTAACACTTTTTGGTTTTAGATCCACAACTGATTTTACTACTATCGTTCCAGACTTCAAACAAATCATTTCATTTTTCTAGGCCTCAGTTCCTCATCTGTAAGATAAGTTTGGACTAGCTGTCCCTGTCTCTTTCTAGCTTTAAAACCTTATTATTTATTTGTATCACAAATTTCCTATTTTAGGATAACTACATTTAATGACAGGTTTCATTTCTATCCTAAAGGACACAGCTGAAAACAACTAATTAAGAAAAAGCCTTCCTACAGCATATTATTTTATATTAGTAGAAATGTAGTGATTCTTTGTTTAAACTTACTCATGAAATAGGTGAACCTATTTGTATAATTTTAAGTCCTGAATTATACAGTTTTATAGGGAAAAAGTCACTGTTTTTTACATTTTTCTTCCCTTTTGTTTCATTTTTCTTCTTAATGTGTGTGATTCCCACTGTTCACAGCCAGAATATAGAAGCAAGTGATTTTTCCAGTTATATGCTAATATGTGATCAAAGTATATAATTCAACCTTTGTAATCTCCAGAGAGGTCTGAATCACCCTTTTTTTTTTTTTTAAGATTTTACTTATTGATTTGACAGATCACAAGGAGGCAGAGAGGCAGGCAGAGAGAGAGAGATAGAGGGAAACAGGCTCCCTGCTGAACAGAGAGCCTTATGCGGGGTTGGATCCCAGGACCCTGAGATCACGACATGAGCGGAAGGCAGCGGATTAACTCACTGAGCCACCCAGGCGCCCTAGAAGATATTTTTAAAATGAGAGAGCATGTACATGCAAGACTGGGAAGGGAGAGGGACAAGCAGACTCTGCTGAGCATAGAGTTCCAGGCGGGACTTGATTTCTCGACCCAAGATCATGACCGGAGCTGAAATCAAGAGGCTGAAGCTTAACTGACTGGGCCATCCAGGTACCCCTCAGTATTAATTTCTAAAAGCTCTCTATTTCAGTATGATGAGCATAACATAGTTATCTAATGTTGCCAAAAACGTGAGAAAAGCACAAGTTAGGGGGGTCTGGGTGGCTCAGTCAGTTGAACATCTGACCCTTGGTTTCTGCTCAAGCCATGATCTCAGGGTGGTGAGATTGGGCTCCGTGCTCAGCACAGAGTCTGCTTAAGATTCTCCCTCTCCCTCTGCCCTTCCCTACTATGTGCTTGTGCGTGAACTCTCTCCCTCTCTCTCTCTCAAATAAACAAATAAATAAAATCTTTTTTTTTTAAACTGAAAGTTACTTTTTAAAAAGTGAAAGTTACTTTTGAAAAGTGCAAGCCACCCAGAGGCACCTTAAGTGTCTGCCTTCTGTCAGGTCATGATCCCAGGGTCCTGGAATCAAGCCATTTATGGGGCTCCCTGCTCAGCAAGGAGCTTGGTTCACCCTCTCCCTCTGCCTGTTGCTCCCCCTATTTGTGCGCTTGCTCTATCAAATAAATAAATAAAATCTTTTTTTTAAAGGCACAAGTTATTTCTAATTACTTCATGTACAATTATTTTTTTAAGATTTTATTTATTTAGGAATGCCTGGGTGGCTCAGTCAGTTAAGCATCTGCCTACAGCTCAGATCAAGTCCCACATCAGGCTCCTTGCTTGGCAGGGAGCCTGCTTCTCCCTCTGCCTGCTGCTCCCCTGCTTGTGCGCTCTCTCTCTCTCTCTCTCTTTCTCGGACAAATAAATAAATAAAATCTTTTTTAAAAAAAGTAAATACACATAAATATTGGCAACTCTTAAAAAAAAGATTTTATTTATTTGAAAGAGAGAGAGAGAGACAGTGAGAGAGAGAGCACAGCAGGGGGAAGGAGAGTGGGAGGTGGGGGGAGAGAGAAGCAGGTTCCCCACTGAGCAGGGAGCCTAACACTTGACTCTCAGAACTTGATCCCAGGACCTGGGGATCATGACCTCAGTTGAAGGCAGACAATTAACTAACTGAGCCACCTAGGCACCCCTACAATTATTACATTTTTAAAAGATTTTATTATCTGAGAGAACTTGCACACACAGGAGGAAGGGCAGAGTGGGAGGGAGAGGGAGAGGGAATCTGAGCATGGAACCCCATGTGGCGCTCAATCCTACGACCAAGAGATCACAACCTGAGCTGAAACCAAGAGGCAGCTGCCCAACTGACTGAGCCACCCAGGTAGGTGCCCCTATTTCACGTACAATTATTTAATGTGTTAAAATCTTTTTTATTTTTAAGTAAGCTCTAGGGGATGCCTGGGTGGCTCAGTTGGTTAAGTATCTGCCTTTGGCTCAGGTCATGATCCCAGGGTCCGGAGATAAAACCCCACATTGGGCTCCTTGCTTGACAGGGAGCCTGCTTCTCCCACTGCCTGCTCTTCCCCCTGCTTGTGCTCTTTCTCTCTCTCTCTCTCTCTCACAAATAGATAAAAATCTTAAAAAAAAAAAAAAAAGTAAACTCTATGCCCAATGTGGGGCTTAAACTCATGACCCAGAGATCAAGATTTGCATTCTCTACCAACTGAGCCAACCAGGTGCCCCGTAATGTGTGAAAATTGTATTTCTCCAGAAAGATTTATAATATCAGAAAATAGTGACTATATCATATGCTGCTACCTACTCAGAAAATGTTCAATTGTCACTGAAGTGAAAAGCTGGCCAATTGAGGACACAAAACAAGGGAAAAGTGGTGTAAAACTATGAATTCTGTTACGCTGAAAAGAAAAAAATAAATTAAAAAAAAAAAAAAAAAAGCAAGGGAAAAAACCCTGATCCTGCATAGGCTTATCTGTAACTTGAGGATTAGAAAACAATTTTAATAGAGTATATTTCTTTTACTGTGCACTCTACGAATGTTTGATACTTTTTCAATACTTTTTCCAGTTATTAAGCATATCCACATTTTTCTCACTTAGATGGCAAGGCTGTTGCATAAGCATTTGAAATGTACTGAAGTTAGAAAACAAGGCTGTCTTATGGCCTTGCATTTTAGTTTTCCTGGCTTTTGATAAATATTTATCTGGCCTTTCATAATGACCTCCAAATAATGCCACTGGACTATCTGCTTGTAGAAATTACACAAAGAATTTCAAGAGCAGCTGAAGCTACTGTAATACGCATCCTCACAGCCTTCCCCCATCTAAGATAAATCCTTACTCATCCTTTTTAGAGGACCCTGGGACACAGAAGTATTCACATCAAAACTTACTTTTTCTTCCTTAATCTAGACTCTTCCCTATTTAAACTGATTAGATATTTAAACCTAAAATGTGATGTTTTTATTTTCCAAACACAAAACTAATCATGCTTTAAACTTTGAACCTCTTTCCCTTAAATGTATTCCTTTTCCCTTCAAGTGAAAGACTGATTTCAAAGCCTCTTTTGTGTTAGGAAATCAAATCATGCAGCAAATTTTGGATAAAATCTTTTCTAAACGTTTGAAAAGCAAGATGACCACCCACTCCATTTTAGGGAGAGAAATCCAAGTTTCGGTTATAAAAGCACTATTCAAAAAAAAAAAAAAGTCTGATGTTGGGCTGCTCATCTCAGGCATGTCTCTATCTCATCCAGCATGAGGTCAGATCAGGGCTGGAGTACAGTATCTCTGGCATCTTTAATATACTTTTGCTTTAGAACCATCATTGCCCACTACTGGGTAACTCATTACTCTTGGGGGAGATTGTTTTCCGTTACATAGTTCTTATATTAATGAATTTTCTCAGTGTCTATCTGCTACTATCCAGAAATTGGTTATATGCTTTTACTCTTCTTAAAGCACAGAATAAAAAAGTGAAGCTATCAGACTTGTAGGGTTTTTTTTTTCCTCTCTCAAATATTACAGAATAATCTTTCCATATTTCCAAAAATAAGCCTTCAGGAAAATGTACTGAACACAAACTATTACTAGAATGGTTTCACAGCTAAGGATTACTCATACGCCTTCTCTTTGCCAAGTTTTTATGCAGAACATCTGTAAGAAATATTTGCCATTGTCTTGCCTTCCTACATTTCCCTGTAAGGATTGTTTTACCTTGACCACAAAGCGTTAGTGATAGAAAATGGGGAAACAGAGGACAATATGGTGGGGTGATTAGGCCAAGGAGTAATTTTCTAGTTAGAAGTGTCATGACAGTGGTGCCTGGTTGGCTCAGTCGATGGAGCATGTGATTCTTGATCTCAGAGTTGTAAATTCGAGCCTCACGTAGGATGTAGAGATTACTTAAAAACAAAACCCAAAAATAAATAAATAAATAAATAAATAAAATCTTAAACGAGAAAGTTTCATGACCAACGTCACATTTCTAGTCGTCCTGACCAACGTCACATTTCTAGTTGTCCATTGTCTCACCCTTCTCAGTATCATTAGGGACATCCTATAGTATGACACCTAATTTCTTAGGTTTATGAATAAGGTCTTCAAAATCTTTCCAGCTTTCTCTCTCTTTTCTAACACCTGGAGTCCAGACACATTTAGACCTCCTACAGTTCACTGACCTAACACCCCTTTTCCCGAATTTACCTTCTTTCTAATTAAAAAGAAAAGGGAGGAGGGGCCTCTACAGAGTATCCCCTCCACCTCCAGTACCTTTTTTCCTTGCCCCTGCTCCAGGCATCTTCTGGTCTTTTTTTTTTTTCAAAATCCAACATAATTGCAGGTTTAAGCATTCTCCAATTCCTAGATCATCATTACCTGCCTTGTTTTTTGAGTTCCCAAAAAGCTTTGTTCACACTCTGGAGTAGTGTAAATTTCCTTTTCTGTTTTTATTGTTTCTGATTTTGATCTGGGAGGGGAGGGGAGTCTGGGTGATTTTTAATTTTATTTTCTTCTTTATAGTTTTTTATACACTTTGACTTCCTACAATGTATTATTTTTTTAATTAGAAAAAAATATATTTCAAATAGCAGTTCCAGACAAAGAAAATTAAAACAAAAAACAAAAAACAAAATACATGTAGTCTTTGATGTCCAGAACAAATATTATACTCAAGGTAAGGAAATGCAAAAAAGAATTAAGCAAACTCTCTGAACATTATCAAAAAACGAATTACAGATGGCACTTTATAATCAGCACAATACCCTAATATTTATTAAAAATCTTCTAGATATGTTAATATTCTATGTAATACTCTGGTTTATTACTGGTTAGACTTGTGACTATCTTTTTATTTTTAATTTTTATTTACTTATTAAGTTTTAGTGTATTTTTTTTTAAAGATTTTATTTATTTATTTGACAGAGATCACAAGTAGGCAGAGAGGCAGGCAGAGAGAGGAGGGAAGCAGGCTTCCTGCCGAGCAGAGAGCTGGACTAGGGGCTCAATCCCAGGACCCTGGGATCATGACCTGAGCCACCAAAGGCAGAGGCTTAACCCACTGAACCACCCAGGTGCCCCTATTTATGTATTCCATTGAGTAGGTTCCATGTCCAACGTGAAGCCCAATGCAGGCTTGAACTCACAACCCTGAGATCAAGACCTGAGCTGAAATCAAGATTAGATGCTTAACCAACTGAGCCACCCAGGCACCCCTATCTTTTTTTTTTTCTATTTTTTTTTATTTTTATTTTTTTTCTATTTTATTGTATTATATCATCTATGTAAGTCTCCTCAAGCCCTTCATGGAATAGAAAGAGAAATGGTTAAATAAACTATTCGGGCACTAGAATTTTATTTGTCCCTGGCAGGATCCACCAGATTCACATATTTAGCTGGAATGGGAGTGCTGTCTTCAAGCAAGGGATCATGAAGACAGCAAAACAACCTACCAAGTGGCTAAAACATACAGTATAAAAGAGCTCCTGTATGCAGTCAACACAAGTATGCCTGTATGTAACAAACCATAAATGAAATGCAGAAGATTCTGATATGTATTTTCATCTTCTTTTCATTATAGAACTGGTGAAAATCTTTAGCTGCAAATGGCTAAGTCATGTTTTCTGTTTTGATTTATCTTTTCTTGTAGTCCAATGCTGGTTTTCTTTTATGTGTTTTATATGTTTTTGTTTTGTTTTGTTTTATATGTTTTATCTGTCCTTGAACTGTACAGATCTGGCTGAAATGCAAGGTGGCTTTTGATATCAATGCCTTTATTATTATTTGCAAAAGCAGTGGTATTTTCTAAGCCTGTAATTTCTGAATGCTAGCTTCAAATAGAGACTTTATCAATTGCATTACTGACGAGGCTTGGCCAGAGCTCTGCCCTGCAAATTCTGCTCCGTGCCAGCTTCTCTCACTCAGCTATCTCCAAGCTTGATGTGATCAGAGTTTCAGCTGACTGTTGACTGATGAGATGGATAATTTGTATACTTGGACTTTTTTCCATCTTCTGCAAGAAAACTCATCTCCATTATATTTCATCTGCAGCATTAGTTAGAACCTTCTTGTCCATATCCCTGAAAGGTTTTTTCCGTTAAGCCAATTTTGTCTCCCACTGGGAGGTCTACAATAGCATTTACACCATTGTATTGCAAATTATCTCTTTAGGAAGCCAAGCGATTATGAATTACTTAAGGCCTGGGACTTTAGAC
Source organism: Mellivora capensis (assembly GCA_004024625.1). Classification (NCBI taxonomy): domain Eukaryota; kingdom Metazoa; phylum Chordata; class Mammalia; order Carnivora; family Mustelidae; genus Mellivora; species Mellivora capensis. The sequence goes on from PISX010023247.1 coordinate 11,027, forward strand.
TCGGGATTTAGCATAAATCTGACACATATTAGGTCCTCAAAAATACAGAACTTACTTGAATAAATAAGTGAATGGAAATAAGGCATACTTTTTTTTTTTAAGGCATACTTTTTAAGTAGCAGAGAAAACAGCAGGAAATTTTCAGAGGAATTTAAGATATTAAATGAATTTCCTAAACTAAAAGTGAAAATCCAATTTAAGAATGGGCAAAGGCTCTAAATAGACATTTCTCCAAAGAAGATATACAAATGACCAATAAAAATATGAAACGATGTTTAATTTCTTTAGCCATTAGGCAAATACAAATAAAAATCATTCAGATAGATAAAAGTATGGAAAGGGAGGGTGCCTGGGTGGCTCAGTGGTTGGGCATCTGCCTTTGGCTCAGATCATGATCCTGGGGTCCTGGGATTGGGCCCCCGCAGGCAGCTGGCTCCCTGCTCAGCAGGGAACCTGCTTCTCCCTCTCCCTCTGCCCCTGTCCCTGCTTGTGCTCTCTCACTCTCTCTGTCAAATAAATAAAATATTTTTAAAAATTAAAATTAAAATTAAAAAGCATCAGAAGGATGTGGGAAATCAGAGTCCTGAAATATTGCTGATAAGAATGTGAGATGGGGGGCGCCTGGGTGGCTCAGTGGGTTAAAGCCTCTGCCTTCGGCTCCGGTCATGATTCCAGCATCCTGGGATCGAGCCCCATATCAGGCTCTCTGCTCAGCCGGGAGCCTGCTTCCCTTCCTCTCTCTCTGCCTGCCTCTCTGCCTACTTGTGATCTCTCCCTGTCAAATAAATAAATAAAATCTTAAAAAAAAATAAAAGGAATGGGAAATGGTGGTTACTTTGGAAAATAGTTCGACAGTTCTTCAAAAGTTAAGCATTGATTTACCATATGACCCAGTAATTCCAATCCTAGGTATATATCCGAGAGAAATGAAAAAAGATCTACACAAATATTCATAGCAGCATTGTTCATTATAACCATAAAGAGGAAATAACTCAAATGTCCATTAACTGATAAATGGGTAAATAAATGTGGTATATCCATGCATAATAAATCATCCATAAAATCACCCATAAAAATTAATGGAGTAGTGATACATGCTACAACACCGATGAACCTTGAAATCCATACGTTGAGTGAAAGAAGCCGGTCACAGAAGACTACATATGGTATGATTCCATTTATGTGAAATGTCCAGAATTAGGCAAATCTAGAGACAAAAAATAGATTAGTGGTTGCAGGGGGGGGGGTGCAGGGTGGGGAGGGGCGGGGTTAGGTAGAGGAAGAGAGGAGTTGGAAATAAATCCAGAGTGACAAGTACTGGCTAAGGTGTTTCCTGCTGGGGCAATGAAAACATGCCAATATTGATCATGGTGATGGTTGCACGACTCTATGAGTACACTAAAAGCTACTGAGTTGTCCACTTTGGATGGATGAGTTGTACTGCAAATTATATCTCCATAAAGCTTTTTTTAAAAAGGAACTGAAAGGAATTTTGCCAGTAACAATTACATTGCTAATCTTCAAACTTTCACTCCTTTTGCAGATACTTTTAAAAATTTTATTTATTTACTTATTTTAAAGATTTTATTCATTTATTTGAGATAGAGAGAGTGAGAGCACAAGTAGCGGGAGCGGCAGGCAGAGGGAGAATCAGGCTCCGCACTGAGCAAGGAGCCCAATGCGGACTCCATCCCAGGGCCCTGAGATCATGACCTGAGCGGACTGAGCCACCCAGGCGTCCCTACAGGATACCTTTTAAGAACAAAACTATACCCAAGAAATGTAGCCTATTCTTAAAGGAAAAATCTCTTAGTTCTTATACTAACCCTCGGAGGAGGACAAAATCAATGTGATAAAATTTGGATCATTTCCTTCTCATGGGCCTTGACCTAATATTATCAGTATATTTATAAATAATGTGGTTTGTTGAAAACAATGCTTGAAATCTTAAGCTGTTTCAGGATATACAAAGGGGGGGAACCCTGAACCTATAAACTTTAGGCCTTAAAGTAAATATTAGAATTTGCTAGCTTTGCTTAGATTAACAGTGGCCTTACCACTCCCTTCAAAACTCTTGCATAAGCAAGTAGTGTATCAAGCAAGAGACAGAGGGGTAATAAGAGAAGAATTTCTTAAAAGAACAGCGTAGCTGCACCCTGGTGAGATAGATCTATCTGGTCACAGGTTTGTTTTAGTTTTCCTCAAACAACGGCCAGCCAGTAACACCATCTATCATTCAGTGTCACGCAACAGTTACCGCAACTGAGATAATGGAACCAATAACCAATGGTACAAGTCCATTACTGTACCAAGCCTGGTCTCCGTGTCACCAAGGACTTCAGGACAAGGGCTAGAGAAAGAAAAATTAATGAGGTCGGAATGGAAAACAAACGACAAGAAAACAGTGAGTGAAGTCACCAGCTCACTAGGATATACTTAGAAAATCAGCTGAAGTCTGCAAGCATTTTTGCAAATAACATTACAGCAGGAATAGGAAGGTGTTTGGCTTCTAGAACAGTTCCAGGAGAATAGATTTATGTGACTTGTTTTAACAATCAGAAAAGTGACATTTACTTAACTTTTACACCTTACAAAGCACTTTCACATCTATTTTTGGCATTTGAGCCTCCCTCCCGTGAGGTGGCTAGAGCAGTTAATACTTGTCACCTCATTACCATCATAAGAAACAACCTATATTGAATTCTTGCACAGGTAAAAAGGGATGTTTTGACCCTACTTCTTTAATTCAATGAATACTTTGGGTCACAGGGAAAAATCAACTTACATGGAATATAAGAGCTAGAAAGAAAGCTCACCATAGCAGTCATGAAAAATGGATAGAATTTGACTAGGATATAAGCCCGATGGCTGAAATGAATCTCACTGTAAAATGTACATGGAAAAAGTTGAGGGGCACCTGGGTGGCTCAGTCATTAAGCATCTGCCCTCGGCTCAGGTCATGATCCCAGGGTCCTGGGATCGAGCCCCACATCGGGCTCTCTGCTCAGCGGGGGGCCTGCTTCTCTCTCTCCCACTCCCCCTGCTTGTGTTCCCTCTCTCACTGTGTCTCTCTCTGTCAAATAAATAAAATCTTTTTTAAAAAAAAGGTTGATCTTGCACATTATTGTTTCACTAGAAGAAAAATGAGGATGGAAAAAAATTGGACATAGTCTTCACTGTTACTGCATAAAAATTTGATCAAGAATTAAATAGATTAGTGCTCACTTCCGCAGCACACACACTAAAATTGGAACAATACAGAGAAAATTAGCATGGACTCTGCACAAGGATGACACACAAATTCGTGAAGCATTCCATATTTTTTTAACTCTAGGAAACAAACTGAGGGTTGCTGGAGGGGAGGTGGCTGGGGGCTGGGGTAACTGGGTGACTGGCATTAAGGAGGGCACTAGACGGAAAGAACACTGCGAAAGAACACAACCGATGAATCACTAAACTCTGCCTCTGAAACTACTAATACACTATGTTAATTAATTGATTTTAAATTTTAAAAAGAAGAAAAGAATTTAAGAGATTTTAACTGTTGTCTAAATGGATATCTTCATAAATGAGGTCAAAGTGGCAGCGTAAAATCATGCACCTGATTCAAGTGGGGGAATAAAAAACAAAAAGGAGAACATGGCAAGATCAAATTGGCATTTTTTTTTTCAAATTGGTTTTATTGACTTGATTTTTAAAATCCTGCCTGCCTTCTTATCTTATTTCACACGACTTGGGTAAGTCTCACAATCAGGCTCTCTCTTCATCTGTGAAATGAGAAGTGTGATGTGGTGGATTAAATGAGATACCATGAATAAAGCAGTTAGTATAGTAGTGGCACAAGTGAAGTGTATTTTAACTCTGCCTTTTCTAAGAATTTATTGTATCCCCTCAGAATGCCAGACCAGGATCTTTAAAAGTAGGTCTCCTTCACAAACAGGCATTTCTACAAAGACATCCAAATGGCCAAGAGACACATGAAAAAGTACTTAAAAATCACTCAGCATCAGGGAAATACAAATTCAAAACCACAATGAGATACTACCTCACACCAGTCAGAATGGCTAAAATTAACAAGTCAGGAAACAACAGGTGTTGGCGAGGATGCAGAGAAAGGGGAACCCTCCTACACTGTTGGTGGGAATGCAAGCTGGTGCAGCCACTCTGGAAAACAGTATGGAGGTTCCTCAAAAAGTTGAAAGTAGAGCTACCCTACAACCCAGCAATCGCACTACTGGGTATTTATCCTACAGATACAAATGTAGTGATCCGAAGGGGCACGTGCACCCGAATGTTTATAGCAGCAATGTCCACGATAGCCAAACTATGGAAAGAACCTAGATGTCCATCAACAGATGAATGGATAAAGAAGAGGTGGTATATATATACAATGAATATTATGCAGTCATCAAAAATATTTAATCTTGCCTTTTGCAATGACGTGGATGGAACTGGAGGGTATTATGCTGAGCAAAATAAGTCAATCGTCAATCAGAGAAAGACAATTATCATATGGTCTCGCTGATATGTGGGATTTGAGAAACAAGGCAGAGGATCATGGGGGAAGAGAGGAAAAAATGAAACGGGACAAAACCAGAGCAGAGGACAAGCAAACCATAAGAGACTGTTAATCTCAGGAAACAAACTGAAGTTTGCTGGAGTGGAACGGGGTAGAAGGGAGGAGTGGCTGCGTGATGGACGCTGGTGACCTATGTGCTACGGAGAGTGCTCTGAACTGCGTAAGCGACCTGTACCCCTGAAACAAATAGTACATTCTATGTTAATAAAAAAAATATTTTTAAAGTAGGTCCTAGTCACTAAACCACATTACTTCATCTGTAAGTACATTTCTTATAATTGACAAAATACCCAAAGCAGATCTGATGGAACTACAACAGAGCTTTACCTCTGTCTATATATTTTAAAATAAAAATTTTAATTTAGAAAATATTGTTCCAACCATCTATTGGGGTATAGAGTAAATTTAAAATACTCCAAGCATGCCTGGATAACTCAGTCAGTTAAGCATCTTTCATTTTAAAGATTTTATTTATCTGTTTGACACAGAAAGCAAGCGGGAGAGACAGAGAACAAGCACAAGTAGAGGGAATTGGCAGCAGGAGAGAAGCAGGCTCCCCGCTGAGCAAGGAGATGATTGGGGGGGGGGGGGTTGATCCTAGGACCCTGGAATCATGACCTGATCTGAAGGCAGCCACTTAACTGACTAAGCCACCCAGGCACCCCAAGCATCAGACTCTTAATCTCAGCTCAGGTTTTGATCTCAGGGTCTTGAGTTTAAGCCTCAAGTTGGCCCCATGCTGCCTGTGCAGAATACTTTTAAAAGTTTTTAAAAGCTTTTTAGCTTTTTAGAAAGTATATTTATTTAGATTATTTAGAAATATGTTTTTTCTAATTATTTATTTAGAAATTATATTTATTTAGATTTTTTAAGAAATTTATTTATTTTTTAATTAGATTATTTAGAAAGTATAAAAATAAAAATACCTATGTTTTTATTTCTAACAAAATGTTTGATGCATAAATAGCTATTTAGTTTGACAATCCACCCCAAAATTAGTTTAATCTCTTCTCAAGAAAGAAAACGTGGCCAATTAAGTAATGGTATTTCTGGTTTCACTAATAATATGAGGTATAGAAGGGCACCTGGGTGGCTCAGTGGGTTAAAGCCTCTGCCTTCGGCTCAGGTCATGATCCCAGGGTCCTGGGATCGAGCCCCGCATCAGACTCTCTGCTCGGCAGAAAGCCTGCCTCCCCCTCTCTCTGTGCCTGCCTCTCTGCCTACTTGTGATTTCTGTCTGTCAAATAAATAAATAAAATCTTAAAAAAATATATATGAGGTATAGAATACCGGGAAATCATTCAGCCTATCAGTTTTATCATATGGAAAACAGACATAATAATACACCTCCACTTCAGAACTGTGAGAACTAATTAATATCTTTAAACTGCTTTGAAATTCCCATATGAAAAACAGCTAATCTGATCTTTATCTAGAGAGAAGGGTAAGGCATGTATGGGAAGACACTATTCACGTAGAAGCTAAAATTGGCTCTTGCTTGTGTAACTTGAATTTCTACTTAGCAAGTATGTAATTTAGCAGAGGGAATGCTGTCATACATTTTTTTAAGTTTATTTATTTTTAAATAATCTCTACACCCAACATGGGATTCAAACTTATGACCCTAGATCAAGAGTGACATGCTCCCACAAAGGAGCCAGCCAGGCACCCCGTCATACAATTTTTAAAATACATGTTTCAAAAGCATTTAATACTTGTTCATCTTTTTCATTATTTCATACACAAAGTACTCAGTATTCAAATTCAGTATGCATATGTAGCACATGGAACTCTTCTGTGTGCTTATCCTATCATTTTTGAAAATCTTCCCTGCTTTTTCTGTAACCAGAATTATACAATTGTTAATTTTTTTTAAGATTTTACTTATTTGTCAGAGAGAGAGGGAGAGCACAAGCAGGGGAGCAGTAGAGGCAGAGGGAGAAGCAGACTTTCGGCTGAGCAGGGGGCCCGATGTGCGTGCATGCGCTCTCTCTCTCTCTCTCTCTCACAAACTCTCTCTTTCAAAAAAAGAAAAAAAAAGTGTCTCCTTACCTACTGTGCCCTAGGCCTAGGCCCTGCCTCTAGTCCCAGTCCCTCCTGTAACCTGCTGTTTGTTTCCCAATTAATTTATATTTCTATATAGAAATATCTTTCAGTGGCTGCAAAATCTCCATTCATGAACAGATCATAACTTATTTGCCCAACCACCCTTTGAAGAACATTAATTTCTAATTTTCCAGTGAGCATCCTTGTTATATAAATCTGTGCTTACTTGTGTGGGAATTTCTGCACTAAATTTCTTTTTTTTTTTTAAAGATTTTTAATTATTTGACACAGAGAGAGAGCACAAGTAGGTAGCAAGCAGGCAGAGGGAGGGGGGGAAGCAGGCTCCCTGCTGAGCAGAGAGCCCGATGCGGGGCTCCATCCCAGGACCCTGAGATCATGACCTGAGCCAAAGGCAGAGGCTTTAACCCACTGAGCCACCCAGGTGCCCCAAACCATTGTCTTTCAATTAAATATCCTAGAATTGTTTACAAATTCACATAATTTTAGAAGTTTCTCTACTGTATGTAAAATTGTAAGTACAGCTCACCCTTAAACAACATGGGGATTAGGGGCGCCAACCCTGCACAGTCAAAAATCCACATGTAACTTCGACTCCCCAAAAACTTTACTACTAGCCTATTGTTGGCTGGAAGCCTTACTGATAACACAATCGACTAATACATATTTGCATATTATATGTACTGTATACTGTATTTTTACAATAAAGTAAGCCAGAGAAAAGAAAACATTAAGAAATCATAAGGAGGGGTGCCTGGGTGGCTTGTTTGGTTAAGCGACTGCCTTCGGCTCAGGTCATGATCCTGGAGTCCCAAGATCGAGTCCCACACCGGGCTTCCTCCTCAGCAGGGAGTCTACTTCTCCCACTGACATCTCTCCTCTCATTCTCTCCCTCTCAAATCAATGACTAAAATATTAAAAAAAAAAAAAGAAATCATAAGGAAGAGAAAATATATTTATAGTACTGAACTGTATTGAAAAAAAAAAAGTCCATGTACAAGGGCACCTGCAGGGGCACCTGGGGGGCTTAGTTGATTAAACGTCTGCCTTCAGCTCAGGTCATGATCCCAGGGTCCTGGGATGGAGCCCTGCATTGGGTCCCTGCTAAGCAGGGAGTCTGCTTCTCCCTCTTCCTTTGTCCTTCCCCCCTACTTGTGCTCTGTCTCTCTCTCTCATTCTGCTCTCTCTCTCAAATAAATAAAGTCTTTAAAACAGAAACAAAAAAAAAACAAGGGCTGCTTGAACCTGCACAGTTCAACCCTGTGTTATTCAGTGGTCAATCTTGTACTGTTATCTCACCTTACATTTAATGTAATTTTAATACACTGAAAATAAAGACTAGAACGGAACACACCAAAAAATATTAGCAGTAGTTACCTTGAGGTAGTAGTTTCATTGGTTATTTTTAATTTTCTTCTTTAAATTTTCTACTTTCCAAATTTTCTAGATCTTAGTTTTGTAATCTTTATAAAATCTTAGGGGTTTTTAAAAAATATTTTATTTATTTATTTGACAGATAGATCACAAGCAGGCAGAGAGGCAGGCAGAGAGAGGAAAGGAAGCAGGCTCCCCGCTGAGCAGAGAGCCCGAAGCGGGGCTCGATCCCAGGACCCTGGGATCATGACCTGAGCCGAAGGCAGAGGCTTTAACCCACTGAGTCACCCAGGCGCCCATAAATCTTAGTTTTATAATAAAAATTTGATATATTTTTAAGTATAGAAAAAGGAAATCTGACAAAAATTGAGATATTTTATTAAAAAATCTACCTCAAAGCAAATGAATCAAATATTACCACACTTCTCTTTAACACCAAGTACTAGAAGACGTGAAAAAATAACCACCAGAATCTGAGGGAAAATGATTGTGATCCCAGAATCCTACACCCAGCTAGGCTGTTTTTCATATGTAATACAACAGAAAGTATTCTCACGTATTCTTCATTCTTTCAAGAACCTGCTAAATAGGGCGCCTGGGTGGCTTAGGGGTTAAAGCCTCTGCTTTCGGCTCAGGTCATGATCCCAGGGTCCTGGGATCGAGCCCCACATCTGGCTCTCTGCTCAGCAGGGAGCCTGCTCCCTCTCTCTCTCTGCCTGCCTTTCTGCCAACTTGTGATCTCTGTCTGATAAATAAATAAAATCTTAAAAAAAAGAACCCCCTAAATATACTGTGTGTGTATGTTTTGTAAAACGATATTACTCAGAGAAATACCCTAACTGACCTCCAAATGATTTAACTAAGAAAAAGCTATGATAAAATAAAAGGAAGTAGACAACAAATAATACAGTTACATAAGTGGAATTTAAGAAACCAAACAGAAGAACATAGGGGAAGAGGGATAAAAGAGATGGAGAGAGAGGGAAACAAACCATAGAAGACTCTCAACTATACCTCAAACTGAGGGTTGATGGAGGGAGGTGGGAGTGGGTGGGCTACATGGGTGATGGGTATTAAGGAGGCCACTTGTGAGGTGTGAGCAATGAATCACTATATTCTACACTGAAAACCAATTTTACCATATGTTAACTAATTAGAATTTAAATTAAAAATTGAAATAAAAAATAATACAGAGTTAAACCCCAGTGAATTAAAATTAAAAAAAAAAAATTCAAGGGACGCCTGAGTGACTCAGTTGGTTGACCATCTGACTCTTGACTTCAGCTCTGGTGGTTTTGATCTCAGGGTGGGGAGTACAAGACCTGCACTGGGCTCCATGCTGAGTGTAGAGCCTACTTAAAAAAAAAATTTTTTTTCAACTAAATTTTCCCACCTATTTACTCAAAATTTTTTGAGAAAAAGAAACCAGGACTTTGCTCCCTGTCAGGCATTTTTAATCAAAGTTCTCTCTTGGCACATAACACCTACTTACTTGAGAAATTTTCATCACCAAGCAGAGGTGGGAAGAAGTCAGCCCTCGGGTGTTTGGGCTGCACACTATAGCATGATCAACTGACTTCAGTGACTCAAGCCAAGTAATAAACAAAGAGTGAGCCTGAATGTCTGTGCAGGACCCAACTTGATGGGGAATCAAGGGAATTCATAAACAATCATCCAACATTACATGGTATGGGCCTTTGTTTTTCAGAACACTGTAATTTTTCACAGTGTTTGCCTTGAGCTTGCTGTTATTGGATATATCCTTTCCTGTGGATTCTTTCGAAAGTCTCTCATCACGTCACCCTGAGGGTCATATTTGTTCCAGAAGTGCAATGAAAAGCATGCTAGACCGAGTCGAGATGCCTGGATTTTAGTCCAGCTCAGCTAGTTAGGAAAGTGATCCTTCAGCTCGCAATCAAAACACTCTCTGAGCCTTAGTATCCTTATTCCTCGCTACTTCAATCAGGGTTAAATAAATTAATGGAGGCAAAAATGCTTTGAACATTCTAAGATGCTATATAAAGGTAAAACAGGATTGTTATTGTTTTACTTTGAAATCACCATGATTAAATCAGTCTTGATTGCTTAGTGCCCTTGATTTGCCCTGAAGATTAGTATCAGTTTCAGTTCTACTATTATCATGTATTGAAAACATCTCAGGGTCTATGGCCCTACTACCCTGAACACGCCCGATCTCGTCTGAAAACATATCAGACATTTTCTGAGCTTTAAGCCAGAGCTTACTTAAGAAGAGTTATCTTAAGCACTTCTACTTGTAACCTTTTCCCCCATTTTTCCAGGAACCAGAATTCTTATGCTACCCTGGAACTTCCAACCAATTGGTAAAATAAATCAATAGACTAACTTATATGAAGATGGTAGTATCGGGGCACCTGGGTATCTCAGTCGGCTGGGCAGCCGTCTTTGGATTTCGGCTCAGGTCATGATAACCTGGGATAGAGCACTGTGTCGGGCTCCACTCTCAGCCCACAGTCTGCTTGGAGACTCTCTCCCACCCCCTCACACCCTCCTCCCACTGCCTGCACACACTCTAAAATAAATAAATAAATCTTTAAAAAAATGTTAGCATTATCCCTGTGTTATCCATAGTGGTGTATTTCTATTTAAAAAGAAGTATCTTGGGATGCCTGGGTGGCTCAGTTGGTTAAGCAGCTGCCTTTGGCTCGGGTCATGATCCCAGCGTCCTGGGATTGAGTCCCACATCGGACTCCTTGCTCGGCAGGGAGCCTGCTTCTCCCTCTGCCTCTGCCTGCCACTCTGTCTGCCTGTGCTCGCTCGTTCTCTGTCCCTCTCTGACAAATAAGTAAATAAAATCTTAAAAAAAAAGAAAAAAAAAGAAAGAAAAGAAACTCACTTGTTTTTTTAAAAAAAAAAAAAGAAGAAGTATCTTATAATTAGAGTGCATGCTATTCTCTCCACCTAAAAAAACCTTTGTATTTACCAGGTAAAATTCTGTTCGCCCTTCACATTCCAGTTATCCTGCAACTTTCCTAGTGAAACTTTTCTAAATTTTCCTAAAAGAGTTGCCGCTCGCTCCTGTGAATCCCATCACCCTTTGCACATACCTCTATTATGCTTGTTCCTTTAAGGGTTGGCACTTGTGTTATGATGGGAACATTTGTATGTGACACAGCCGCACCAGTGTTCCTGGAGGTGAACAGAGTAGAGGTGTTAGCCGGGAAGACTCTGAGGGGTGGGCAGAACTGTGACACAACGAAAGGAGCTTGTAGTAAAGTTTAGTGCAGAGGTGTGAGGCAGGGAAAAGAGATAATTTTACCATTCAGGCTTTTTTCAAAGATTATTTGAGAGAGATCGCACACGTGTGGGAGCCTGAGCCACCCAGGCGCCCTCAGCTCAGGTCTTGATCTGAGTTCTGAGTTCTAGCCCCGAGTTGGGCTGGGTGTGGAGCCTACTTAAAAAAAATCTATCTATATATCTACCTCAGGGTCATGAGATCAAGCCCCACATCTGGCTCTGTACTCAGTGCAGAACCTCCTTGAGATTCTCTCCCTCTCTCTCTTCCCCTGCCCCCTTTTTAGTCCCCCCACCCTGCTCACACCCATGCTCTTTCTCTTTCAATAAAATATGTTAATTAATTAATTTTTTAAAAAAATTTTAAAGATTTTTATTTATTTATTTGGCAGAGAGATCACAAGTAGGCAGAGAGGCAGGCAGAGAGAGAGGAGAAAGCAGGCTCCCCGCTGAGCAGAGAGCCGGACGTGGGGTTCGATCCCAGGACCCTGAGATCATGACCCGAGCTGAAGGCAGAGGCTTTAAACCACTGAGCCACCCAGACGCCCCTAAAAATCTTTTTAAACAGATTTTATTTATTTATTTATTTATTTTATATTGATTTTATACTTACATATATTTATTTTACGTTTTAGAGAGAGAGTGAGTGAGTGGGGGTGAGGAGCAGCGGAAAAGGGAGAGGAAGAGGAAAAGAACCTCAAGTAGACTCCTGATCCCAATATGGGGCTCGATCCCATGACACAGGGATCATGACCTGAACCCAAACTAAGAGTCATTTGCCTAACTGACTGAGACACCCCACTAGTATAAATGACTAGTGGGGTGACTAGACACCCCAGGCACCCCACTAGTATAAATTTTTTTAAGTAAAATAAATAAATCAAAGTAGTTAAAAAGATAAATCATGACTTATTATAATACCAACACAATCAGATTAGGAACACATTAACTTTTAAAATGAAATATCTTCTAGACTCACTGGGAGATTGCCAAAACCGTGTATGTCATGTTAAGAATAAAGTGCCTCAGGGGACGCCCGGGGGGCTCAGTCGTTGAAGCATCTACCTTCCAATCAGGTCATGATCACGGGGTCCTGGGATCGCGAGCCCTGGTTCGGGCTCCCTGCTCAGCAGCAAGCCTCTTTCTCCCTCTGCCTGCTGCTCCCCATGCTTGTGCTTGCTCTCTGATAAAAAAATAAAAATTAAAAGAAATAAATAAATAAAGTGCCTCAGAATATAAATGATCAGTTTTAATTTGTAGGTTTTAAAATTTTATAAGGACTGGAACATGTCAGTGGGACAAGAAGACCAACCTGAAAGAACGCCAGATGACCAAAACTGGAACAATTAGGGTAACAAATTAATTAAGTGTTGGTTTATAACTCAAAGTAAAAATTAGTATACGAGTCCATTTAGATATAAACAAGCAAACAAACAAACAAACAAATGAATAAATAAGAAAATTCTCCTGGCAAAAGAATTCCATTTAATGTTAAGTAATACTCCCTCTTTCAGGAGGTTAGCTTGATCTCTACTCCTCTCCCTATCCCAATCCTCCTCCACCTGTTTTTTTGTTTTGTTTTGTTTTGTTTTGGGTTTTTTGAGGGGTTTTGGGGGGGGGGTTTGGTGGGGGAGGAGGTTGGGTTCTACCCCCAAGGTGGGGCTCAGACTCCAATCTGGACATCAAGATTTGCATGGCCCACCGACTAAGCCAGCCAGGCGCCCCTTCTACCTTTTTGAGAATAGGTTAGACTTACTGACTTGCTTCAAAAGAACAGATTACAAAAAGGGTGAAATAGTAATTTACAGTGGAGTAACTGGAGAAATCTGCCTTAAGCAGGTGATGAAACTTAGCTTCACCGGTAATGCCATGCAGTGCCTCCCACCTCTGATACGATGAGCAGGGCATTTCAGCTCTGAGGTGTTCTTCCCCCAAACGCTTAACTCCAATCTAATTGTGAGAAAAATATCAGACCATCCTGATTTGAGGAACGGTCTACAAATTACTCCTCAAAACTCAGGTCATCAAAAACTAAGGACAGGCACCTGGCTGGCTTAGTCGGCAGAGCATGCGACTCCTGATCTCCAGGTCAGGAGTTTGAGCCCCACGTTGGGCTTAGAACTTACTTTTTTTTTCTTAAGATTTTATTTATTTATCTGACACAGAGAGAGATCACAAGTAGGCAGAGAGGCAGGCAGAGAGAGAGAGAGGGGAGAGCAGGTTCGCTGTGGAGCAGAGAGGCCGATGCGGGGCTCGATCCCAGGACCCTGAGATCATGACCTGAGCTGAAGGCAGAGGTCCAACCCACTGAGCCACCCAGGTGCCCCCACAGAACTTACTTTTACAAAAATTTGGGGGCACCTGGGTGGCTCAGTGGGTTAAAGCCTCTGTCTTCAGCTCAGGTGATGATCCCAGGGTCCTGGAATCGAGCCCCACATTGGGCTCTCTGCTCAGCGGGGAACCTGCTTCCCTTCCTCTCTCTCTCTGCCTGCCTCTCTGCCTATCTGTGATCTCTGTCTGTCAAATGGATAAATAAAATCTTAAAAAAAAAAAAAAGATGTTAACAGGAAACTGGATGAGGGGTGTATTGGCACTCCGTACTATCTCTGCAACTTTTCCATAAATCTAAAATTATTCCAAAGTTTAAACTTTTATTTTAAAAATTCTTAAAGGGGTGCCTGGGTGGCTCAGTGGGTTAAGCCTCCACATTTGGCTCAGATCATGATCCCAGGGACCTGGGATTGAGCCCTGCATCGGGCTCCCTGCTCAGCAGGGACCCTGCTCTCCCTCTCCTGCTCCCCGTTTGTGCTCACTCTCTCTGTCAAATAAATGAATAAAACCTTTTAAAATATTTTTTAAAAACATAAACATAAAATAAATAAAATAAAAATTCTTACAGAAAATAGAAGAAAAGGTAATTCTTGGTGGGAGCCATGGGTTGTAAAATACACTTTTAAATAAGTTATTTCCCGTTGAAAGTGGCCCTCCCAAGAGACAGAGACCATGAGGGTGAGGTGAGGTGCCCTTCATCGTATTGACTGTGTTTTAGGGCAGAAGGTATTAGCATTTTGTCTATGAACACCAGGATCAGCATTTACGAGGAAACATTTAGAATGTTCACATAAGCACCATAAGGACCTTGCTGTCCCTGCCTGTGGCTTTATTCATCTGTCCCTGTTTTCTGGGAGAAGCTGAGGCTTTGACATCTAAAGGAACATTTTCCCACTGATTTTTCATGCTAGCCTGGGACCTCTGAGAGCCAGGGAGATGAGCCCTCCAGCAAGCTCTGAATTTGGGGGGGGCCCGCAGGGGAGTGATTAGACAGAGCTTTCCGCATTTACCCACCCTATCCTCCGCTTGGCAGCACAACTACAAAGTTCCGAAGATAAAAGCCTTCCATTAATACCAAACCAGTGGAAGTCAAAGAGATTTCTTGAGTATAGTTAGGTCAAAACCACAGTTTCTTTTTGTTTCTTTGTTTCTTTCTTAAAAACATGTTTATGAATCAAAGTCAGGATTTCTGCTCCCTTGGGCCACTTTCCAGCTTCTATACTCTAGGAAAGCAGCAAAGATTCAAATGCAGTTTTAAAGGTTCCCAAGGATGAGTAGAAGCAAATGCCTTCCTTAACCCCTGACAGCTCCTTTTCCAGCTTCCAAGGAAGGGAAAACAGTCGGGACACAGTAGAAACTGTCTGTTCCTCCGGTCCAACATCGCTGTTCCGTACTTCATAGACACCCACTTTCCTCCCTCATCGTTCACCAAGCGGCCCCCAACGCACTGAGGGATTCACGACCTCATCATCACCACCATTTTGCTTCCTTCGCTAATGTGCTCTCTGGCAACGACCTCCTTCCTCATTTGTTAATGTATTCACTCAAAAGCTATTTATTGAGCACATCCTTTTTTCCTGAATCAGGTGATGTTCAAGACAAACCAGATCCTGCCCTCAGGGGATTTACCATCTACTGGGGACCGAACACAGATCCTGACAGTCCCGGGTAGATGGGTGAGAGAAATGTTAGACAGGTGGTTAGGAAAGGCTGAGATCAAAGAACAGAAGGAAAGGAGATGGGGCCAGAGAGATACTCAGGGTCCGCCTCTCAGGGACCATGGAGGTCCTAATGAGTCTTCATTTCCATGTCATGGGAAGTCATTAGAGAGTTAGTTACAAGCAGGAAATTAACAAGATCCGCTCACTTTTCTTGCAAGGTGGTAGCTGTTCCCATTACCCTTTACACACATTCACCAATTGTTTATCTTTTACCCTAATTCATTTTCTCTCCCATCTTGTAAAACCTCTTCGATCTTGCAAAATAAAATATCAACAACAACCAAAGAATCATTGAACATTATATCAAAAAACAAACAACAATAACCAAAAACAAAAACAAAAAAATAATAAACCCAACCAAAGCCCCTCCCTAGACTCCATTTCCCCTTCCAACTGCTGACCTCATTCTTCTCTGCCAGTTTCTCCATGTCCTTTCCTCCAGGCTACTTTCCCTCTGCCTACTTGGCTCACCTTTTCCTTGGCTAACACCTGTTTCTTCAAGTCTCAGCTTAAAAGTTCCTTCCTCAAGGAAATGTTCCTGAACCTCTGAGTTAGAAAGTCTCTTTGCTTGTGTTTTCCTAGAGTACTGTACTGTCCCATTACATCATTCCTCACACCTTGTTGTCTATGTTCTCCTCATGCTCATGAATACACTGTTTTTCTTTTTTTTTTTAGATCAAAATTTTTTTATTTATTCATTTTTCAGTAGGCTCTATGCCCAACATGGGGCTTGAACTCACAACCTCGACATCAAGAATCACATGCTTGGAGCGCCCGCGTGGCTCAGTCAGTTAAAGCGGCTGCCTTTGGCTCAGGTCATGATCCCAGGGTCCTGGGATCAAGCCCTGAGTTGGGCTGTTTGCCCAGCGGGGAGCCTGCTTCTCCCTCTCCCTCTGCTTGCCACTTCCCCCCTGCCAGTGCTCTCTCTCTCTCTCTCTCTCTGTGTAAATAAATAAATACAATCTTAAAAAAAAAAAAGAATCGCGTGCTCAGTTGAGCCAGCCAGGCGCCCAGAGACTGTTTTTCTAGTCCACTGCTATCTCCCCAGCATCTGACACGGAGCCCGAAGCTAAGCCAGTACCCAAGAAATAATCGCTAAATGGACGTACATCTGATCTTCAGGCATTTGGTAGCTCGCAAGGGCAATGTATGGTTGAGGTGACGAGTGTTACTTGGAATCCTGAAGGTTTCAGTTGGCTCTGCATATGGATTGTTCAATTAGGAGACGAACAGCAGGTAAGGAAGCCGCCCCGACAGCAGTGGACACAGGAGAGCGGCCCACTGGCTGGCCTCCGGCCTCCTTCTCCGGGGTAGCTCACTCCCCACCCGGAGTCTCTCCAACAGTCTACATGGGCCCATTCCAGGGCGGGGGCCTCTGTCTGGATCAGGCCTTCGTTCCCTGGCAGAAGCTTTGGGGTCACAGTTTGGCCTGAATTTCACTCTCTCCGGAGCGGGGGTTTACGCCCAGGCCTTCGCTTCCACAAGACCGCAGGGGTTCATCCTCCTGGGCAACCTCCTCTTCTCTCTGACCCTCGTCCTCACTGTGGAGGCTAGAGTATGGACAGCAGCAGCCAAATGCCCTAAAAGTTAGGACTCTGAAGTCACTTAGCCTGGGTGCCATCTCAGCCCTTGTACTTTCTAGCTATTGTGGCCTCGGACCAATTACCTAACTTAGCGTCTAAGCCTCCCTGTCCTCTTCTGATACACACGCCTCACTCAGAGCGCTGGGGTAGGAGTCAGAGAGCTCAGGAAAACCAAGCTCTCAGCACAGTGCCTGGCCCACGGCGAGCGCTCGGTGAACGTTCCCTGTTATAGTACAGCAGAGTGTGGGAGCGGACCTGTTATCTGGGGACACTTCCTCTCTCCAGAGAGCCTCAGACCCTAAGGAGAAGGCACCAGTGTTAATGGAGATTAATTACCCACTTCCGAATAGTCCTTAGATTCTAAATTACGAGGTACACTCAACACCTCCACCTCCACAACCAGCTCACTTTAAAGATTTTATTTGTGGGGCGCCTGGGAGGCTCAGTGGGTTGAGCCTCTGCCTTCGGCTCAGGTCATGGTCTCAGGGTCCTGGGATCGAGCCCCGCATCGGGCTCTCTGCTCAGTGGGGATCCTACTTATCCCACCCTCTCTCTCTGCCTGCCTACTTGTGATCGCTCACTCCGTGTCAAGTAAATACATAAAATCTTTGGGGAAAAAATAGATTTGATTTGTAAGTAATCTGTCCACTCTATGTGGGGCTTGAACTACCAACCTCAAGATCAAGAGTCGCACACTCTACCGACTGAGCCAGCCAGGTGCCCGCATAGCTAATTCATTTTAGATCTGGACTCCAAAGGTACCATCTGGCTCTGGAATTCAACTTTCAGGTACAGAAGCCTGACTTCATAGGGACCAAGGATGGCTTTGCAGGAGCAGCTTTTTTTGGTTTCCCTGACAATGCTAACTTTTAGATGTCCAGTGGGTAGCAAAATATTAGCTGGCAGTGACACTGCCCACTCTACACGGGGGAGCGTGATTTTTAGTTATGCAAATGTAAAGACTCTCTTTTGTTCGTTGTGGGGGGCGGGCGGGGGGAGAGAGTGGAAGAGAAGGAAGGGGGGAGAGGGGCAGAGGGAGAGAGAAACTCCCAAGCAGGCTCCATACACCCAGCACAGAGCCCAACGCAGGTCTTGATCTCATGACCCTGAGGTCAGGACCCAAGCCAAAATCAAGAGTCAGATGCCCAACTGACTGAGCCACCCAGGCACCCCAAGACTTTTCTGAAATAAACATGTTTTATATTAGCTTAAGAATTTAAAAAAAAAAAGTCAGATTTATGTTTTAGAAAGAATGGGCCAGAGTGTAACTAATCTGACTTCGGGAAGAGAAGGGCTAACCAGGGAGTTAATGACCCATGGGATGGTAGGGAGGGAAAACCAAGGCCAGGAATGCCAGGGTTTTGAAAAGGCAGTAAGTATCAGTAAAGCAGGTTTAGAGGAGATAAAGAAACGCTTTTGGCATATAGTGAATTTGAATTGCCCATCCAAATGACACAACTGAATGTATAAAACTTATAAATAGGGATGGTCATAGAAAAAATTCTGGGAGGACACACACCAATTTTTTTTTTTTTTTAAGATTTTATCCATCCATTTACAGACAGAGATCACAAATAGGCAGAGAGGCAGGCAGAGAAAGGAAGGGAAGCAGGCTCCCTGCAGAGCAGGGACAAAAAGAGTTGTCTATTTATTTATTTATGTATTTATTACATAATCCCTCCCCCCCAACGTGGGGCTTGAACTTGCAACCCAAGATCAAGAATCACATGCTGCAGGGCACCTGGGTGGTTCAGTCAGTTAAGCAGTTCAGGTAGGTCACCATCTCATGGTTGCGAGATCAAGGCCCACATGGGGCTCTGTGCTCAGCACAGAGTCAGCTGGAGATTCTCTCCTTTTCCCTCTCCCTGTGCCCTCCCCTGCTCGCTCAGGCACTCTGTCTCTCTAGCACATAAATAAATAAATAAATAAAAATGTTTAAAAAAAAAA
>PISX010023248.1:0-30013 GCA_004024625.1 Mellivora capensis
CTCTGGGGCTCAGGGCAGCCTTTGGAGTGGGCACCAGGGTCTTTGGCTCTGAGCAGAAAGCAGAAGAGGTGTGGCCCTTGCCTGGGACAAGGCATTAGCAATTTGGAACCCCCAGGGGCTAGGGAAAATACAGATCAAGGCACAGGTCTGAATTCAGGACCTGACCAAACCCAGAAAATGTCCAAACACACTGGAAAACACCTGGGCAGAGTTACCTCACCAAGGAGGTGATGCCAGAGACAAACAGGACTCCCCCGACCATGGGGTAATGTTTCTGAAGTCTTGTGGTTGGCAACATACTCCATGGGCCTTCTAGAAGGGAGAAAGGGCATCAAGTGAATTATATAAAAAGCACAATAATGAGGTTCTGGCGGAGGGTCCCTAAATTGCCCAGCTCCAGGTGTTACCCTTACTCCCAAATCAGCTTAAATTGTTGGGGAGTCATTCCCACGGCTTTATAATCTACTGTGGTGAACTCCCACAGGGTTAAGAGCTACAGACCAATCCTTCATTCAATTCGAAAAGGCTCAGGTTAGCTCTCACCCATTTGAAATATATCTTCTTTTGATACTGTTTGGTTTTCACAGGTCTCAGCAAAGTGTGCTGTAACAGATGTTTCTAGGGCTTATAAACCTCCTCCCTCAGCACCTCTCCTCCCCTCCACTCCCCTCCCCTCCCCTCCTCGGTTCTGGTCCTCTCTGCATATACTTCAAAGGGGGAACCACAGACCTCTTTCTCTCTGCACTAGGACTGAGGTCCAACCACACAGTTAATGGGAAGGGCAGGTGGGGAGCAATATTTGTTATTCAAGGCACTGAAATAAAGTGCTCTTGGGTAAAAATAATGTGGACTTGAGAATCCTGTTACACTCGTGAGAAGCTGCCTTGTTGAGGGAGCTCCTTGTACAAGCTGGTCTGGGAGACTTGGACCGGGGGAGCCGTCGGAACATCCCACCTCAAGGGAGCTTTTGGGTTCAGGGAGGGGCAGTGATGGATGGGGACGAGGTCCAGAGGGTTCCAGCAGAAGAGGAATGAGATGCTCAAGGCAAGGGTGGGACTGGAGGGCAGCGTTTGGGCTGAGGTTGGGGATGGGGTGGGAGGTGGGGGGTGTATTCAGTGGCTCTCTCTGAAAGCCAGGTTGGGGAGGTTGGGTTGGTTCACCAACCCCCTCCCGTGACTCCCCAGCCCCGCCTGTGCTTCTGTGTGGGTGGCAAAGTATGCAGGACCGAAAATGTACTGGTGAGAGCTTTTAATTCCCTCCCAGTGTCCAGAGTTTCATGGCTCCCGGCATCTGCCTTGAGTTCTCCTCCTGCTAACCCGCACCAGCTGAGGTCGGACCAACTCCTTGCCACTCCTAAAACCTGGTTCTGAAGTCAAGCTTTCAGGGGTCCCAGAGGCAGCATAACATAACAGTTAATATCATGGGCTTTGAAGTCAGGCGTGGTTGGGACAGGGTCCTTGCTGTGTCACTTGCCAGCGCGGCAACTTACTTGACTTCTCCATGTCTTGGTTTTTTCCACTCTGAAAAATGGGAATAATGATTTTTAACCAAGAGGTTTTTGTTATGCAGCTCTTGGCACATAGCAAGCACTCAGAATAACTTACTACAGTTCTTTGTTGGAACAAATTACCCCATCTGAGGTGTCACCACTCTGTCCTTCTCACACCTTCTGTCCTTTTCACAGCTTATTGTAGTCTTTATGTGACTGTTCCTTATTGCATTGTGAGCTTTCTGAGGAGAAGATTGCATCCTTCAGATTGGTATTCATTGCCTAAAAGATGCTAATTTATTTATTCACTTATTCTTTCATTTATCCAAGGGATAGGTAAAGATTGGATTAGCCTAATGGGTAATAGGACATGAGTGAAGATTCTTCAACAGAAGAGAGGACAAGAGATAGTAGTTATAAATAGCACATGTAGCATTTACTAACTAAATAACAAATGCTCACTGAATGATGATGGCATGTCTGGACTGGCCCCAGCCGTACATGATCCCATGGGGTCCTCAAACGCTCTGCGGTAGGTACTATGTTCCCACTTTACAAATGAGGCATGGGGAAAAGAGAATATCAGATAGTATTTGAGGAAGGTTATACATCAACCCGCAGGTTGTTAGCACTGGTACGGTCCTTGGAGATCAGCTTGTCCTAATTTTGTAAATGTGAAAACAGAGGCCCACCCACAGCGGGAGGTGAATTGCTCAGCTAGGGGCAGAGTCAGGGGGAGAACTCGGATCTCCCGGCCCCGTGCCGGTGCCCTTCCCTCCGGATAAGGCGTGTGTTGCCGAAAGGCAGGCTGGAGAGAAGCTGGTGTTAAGACAACCGAACAAGATGGTGTGTTTGTGCAGACAGACCCCAGCAGATCTGCCATCATCTGTCCTGCAGGCCTGAGGAAGATCCTGAAGGTGGTGGGGCAGGTTCCAGATCTGCCGTCCTGCCTGCCTCTGACCGACAACACCCGCATGCTGGCCTCCATCCTCATCAGCAAGCTCTACGATGACCTACGCTGTGACCCAGAGCGCGACCACTTCCGCAAGATCTGTGAGGAGTACATCACGTGAGTCTCATGGGATCACGTTCTCTGTTAGTTATCAATGGCTGCGTAGCCAGAACCAAATTTTGCAACCTGAAGTAATTGTTCCACAATGCAACCGCTGTTTGGGAGTGACTAGGCTGGGTGCATCCGGCTCTGGGGCTCTCAGGAGCGTACAGTCGCACGTCTGCCTGGGCTGCCATCATCGGAAGGCTTGACTGGGGCTAGAAGATATCTGCTTCCAAGATGGCGCACTCATATGGCTGGCATGCTGGTGCTGGTGGTTGACAGGAGGCCTCAGTTCCTCCCGGTGTAGCCCTGTCCACGGGCTGTTTGAGTGTCATCACCACATGGTAACTGGCTTTCCCAGAGTGAACAATTCAGAGAGCACAAGGCAGAAGTGGCAGTGTCTTCTATAACCTAGCCTTGGAAGTTGTACAAGGTCACTTCTACCACATTCTTTTTGCGAGAAGCAAGCCATCAAGGGTGGTCTACATTTAAGAGGAGAGGGTTAGGCTCTGCCTTTTGCATGAAGGAGCGTCAAAATATTTTTGGACTTATTTTAGACCTACCATAAGCACCCACTTGAAGGAACAAATGTCAGCTTCTCCAAGAGGGAGACCTGGCTCTGTTGAGACCTGAAGCACTCTGTGGCCTCGATGAGCCTAGACAGAAACCTGGGACCCTCAACAGTGGTGTTCTGGTCTCCCCACCACCACTCTGCCGTCGCTGTGACTCAGGTGCTTTCTCTGAGTCTCTTTTTTCTTTATGTGTCCCCTCCCTTCTCCTCTCACTGCTGCACCATCTTTTAAACCTTTATTCCAATGATCCTCGTGCTTGTAAATTATTCAGACTTCTGGGACCCCACCAGACTCTACTAGTAGTCTCGGCTGTGGCTCAGGAAGTTACATATTTTAAAAAGTATCCCAGGAGAGTCTTGGGAGGATGGACATGCTCTGCTTTTCCTTTCTCCCTTCCAGGAGTTGGCAAACTTTTCCCCTAAAGGGCCAGAATAAATATTTCACATTTGGTGAGATGTGTATCCCTCTGTTGCATATTAAAAACACACACACATACACTCACACACACACACACACACACACTTTAAGCTGTAAAAACCACTCTCAGCCTCCCAAATTTGGCCAAGCAGCCCAAGTTTGCTAGCTCCTGCTCGATCCTGTAGCTTCCCCTGAGCCCTCACTGCTTCACTGAAAGCTCCTCAGGGCTTCTCTGGTCTTTCTCTACCTCAGCTTTGGCTTTTGTGTCTAGCTTCCTGAGTGTCTCATGAGGTCCCAAATTTTGAGTCCCAGAAACTGTCACCCAGCCAGGCTTCGGGGGGGCAGAGGTTTGGGGACGAGGGCCCCTCCCAGCCAGCCTGCCTCTGTGCAGGCCTTGTCCCTGCCTAAATCAGTCACTAAGCCTGAACAGGTGGGTCACCTCCTGCCAGCACAGGTGTCTGAGGTGGCCACCGCCAAGGGCGTAAGCCACCCTGCTTCATCAGTGGCTGGGGCAGGGGCTGGGGTGGGTGCAACGAGCTGAGAGGGCAGCCCCTGACCGATTATGAAAGGCTCTGGCTTTCCTGGCATGGAGCGGGCGTCGGAACTGGAGGGGCTCTCTGAGCTCCCAGTGCTGACCCTCTCCCCGATGGGGACTTGCCCAGGTCACCCAGCCCAGCAGAGGCAGATGGGGGATCACCGCCCAAGTCTCCCACTCGGGCTTGGTGTGGCCTTCTCCTTTCCAGACCACTTTCTTCCATTCATCGTGCTTTGCACGTCTGGGGAGATCAGACTGACCTGGGGAGATCATGGAAAGATCAGAGACGTGTCATCTCTGACATTCCCACACGGACATTTTCCTGTAGAGTAGATGATGGTCTTTTCTAGAAGCAAGGCCGACCCCTCACTTGCTAGAGGGAGGGCCTGGGGCTAGATGGGAGAGTAAGCAGCTCAGGCTACTGCATGACTTGGTCATACTGAGAATGAGGCTGGGTGCCGGGCACCACAGTACTCCCTTCCCTGTTGGAAGGGTTGCTGTACTGTCCCATTAGACATCCCAGCTGCTGGGAAGCCCACTCATGGACAGCTCTCAATTGTAACCTACCTCTCTTTGGAACCTCCCTCAGCTGGAGACAGCGGCTTCATCCTCCCCAGGGCAGCCAGCATCCAATGACTGTCCTTCTCCACAGCTGGAAACAGCTCTGGAATGTGTTCCCCACTGTAAGCCTCATCACAGACTGAGGCTTCATGCTGGCTGAGTTGTAGCCCATTGCATCCCTCTGCCAAGTCATGATTCCTTTCCTTTTCCGGTATGAGCTGATCCCGGTATGAGCTCTCCCTAAAAAAGTTCCTGCATGTCAACCCCTGTCCTTCTGAATGTGTTTTTAGGGGCACAACCCATGGTATGTCTGTTCTATGACTTACCCTCACCATAACTCTGATCAGCAGTAGTACTATACCATCAGTTTCTAGATCAAGAAGCTGAGGCTCAGAGAGGTTCATTGAATTGCCTAAGGTCACACAGCACATGAATGGTTAGATCTGGGATGTGGATTCAGGTCTGTCTGCCCCAAATCCCACACTCCTCCACCAAACTCAGCCAGTTCCCTTGACCACCTTGTCCTCTGTTTTAGGGGCAAGTTTGACCCCCAGGACATGGACAAGAATGTGATTGCCATTCAGACGGTTTCAGGGATCCTGCAAGGCCCCTTGGACCTGGGCAACCAGCTGCTGGGACTGAAAGGTGTGATGGAGATGATGGTAGCGCTGTGTGGCTCGGACCGTGATGTAGACCAGCTGGTGGCCGTGGAGGCCCTCATCCATGCATCCACCAAGCTCAGTCGTGCCACCTTCATCATCACCAATGGTGTGTCACTGCTCAAAGAGATCTACAAGACCACCAAAAATGAGAAGATCAAGATCCGCACACTGGTGGTGAGTGTCGGTACCAGACACGATGCCGGGCACCAGGGACACCAGGACGAATGAGGCGTGTCCCCTACCCTCGAGAAGCCCACGCTGTAGGGGGCCCTTGGACCCACCCACGGGCCCCCGCAAATCTGGGTGATGAGCAGGAGGCTCTGAGAACATAGATTCAGAACGGGGGGCCCTGCTGTGTAACCCAGGGACCGCTGCCTCCATGTTTTTGAACCATGCTAAGCCTGAGGAGATTCTGTCCAACAAGTATTTTCAGATCAGACTCTAAAGATTTTATTTATTTATTTGAGAGAGAGGCAGTGAGAGAGAGCATGAGCGAGGAGAAAGTCAGAGGAAGACGCAGACTCCCCGTGGAGCTGGGAGCCCGATGCAGGACTCGATCCCGGAACTCCGGGATCATGACCTGAGCCGAAGGCAGTCGTCCAACCAACTGAGCCACCCAGGCATCCCTCAGATCAGACTCTAAAAAGTCAGTTTGTGTCCTTACTCAGTTTCTGGATGGCACAGGTCACCTGTTTCAATGTTTCCGATTTCATTTTTACAGAAAGTCTTTTCATGGGTCTTTTATTTTGCTTGTAATCCATTACCATAACAATTTGAGCCACTGATGTGTTTTTCTGTGCAGATCATTTTTAAAAAATTTTACTTACTTATTTATTTATTTGACAGACAGAGATTACAAGTAGGCAGAGAGGCAGGCAGAGAGAGAGAGGAGAATATATCATTTTTTAAAGAACTAATTATAGCTTCTGCCATCATGAGTTTTCTCTTATGGAAGGCATGTTTTCCTAATAGAGAAATTTCTCTTGGGTAAGGTTCTGCATATCTGAATTCATTACCCACAATTCTGGTTTCTGTGCCAGTTTTTGTGCAAGAATAACTTTCACCATTGTAGTTTCAGATAAGGTGAGTATTGTCTTGTGCTTTTTCTTTGAAACAGCAGGCACTAAACATGAGTAGGGTCCAAATTGGCCATATAAAGTAGCAGGGTACTAGCTTCGTGAGCATCTACTTTATCCTAGAAGCTGAGCTCAGGGAAGGCATCTTGGAAGAGGTAACACCTGAGTGAGTTTTGTAGTAAGCACAGAGGTTTATCCAAGCAAAGATAAAGGGACAAAGTGTTCCAGCCCCAGGGACTGGTTTGAGTAAGGCCTTTTGTCCCTAAGTATGTCTAATTCTCCAAGCCTCTCCCCACTCCCCACCAGGGACTCTGTAAACTCGGCTCTGCAGGAGGCACGGACTACGCCCTCAGGCAGTTTGCGGAAGGGTCCACGGAGAAGCTGGCCAAACAGTGTCGCAAGTAAGGGAGTTCTACTTCCCCAGGTCTGCCACCTCCTCTGGGGGATGTGCTCTAGGGGACGCCACATCATGAAAGCCCCCCCCCTCCCGCCTACTCCCCATTACCCTGACATGGCTTCACTCTCTTAACCGAGCCCGGTACCACATCCAGCACTCTTCCTCCCCAATTTCCAGGTGGCTGTGCAATGCGTCCATAGACACCCGGACCCGGCGATGGGCCGTGGAGGGCCTGGCCTACCTCACTCTGGATGCCGACGTCAAAGACGACTTTGTCCAGGACATCCCCGCCCTGCAGGCCATGTTTGAGCTGGCGAAGGCAAGCGCGGCCCTCACCTCCGGCCTCAGGAAAGGTCTCCTGGGTTCAGGCTTACTGGGCTGTCCGCTGAACCTGGGAAATGAGATTCCTGTGTCTTCATCCCGGTTCTGGCCCTCCTGCCCATGTCAACCAGTTTGGTTATTTCCCCCGTCTGGCCCTCATTTTACCTGACCATAAAATGGGCTCATGACTCCTCATGGCTTCCAGGCAGCGGGAAGATGAGCAAGAGGATGGTATTTTTTCCGGGGACCCTCAGGAAGTGAGGTCTTGAGGGACTTGAGAGGCAGTGCCTAGCCCTTTCTGGGCTACTTCTTCCTTCCCAGGGCTTCCCAGACTCCTTCCCTCCTCTGCTGGACTAATGCCCTGGCTCTTTTCTACCCCAAAAGGGAGAAGGGGAGGGAGGGAATTTCCACTGGGGTCAGACCAGAGGTGTCTGGCTCCTACCCAGCCTCCATGGCAAATTGTGACTGATGGACTGGGCTTTTGAAAGAGGCACAGAGTAAGCTGTGCACTCAGGGGGCCCCCATCCATGCTCTCAGGGGTGCTGCAGCAGGTTCTGCCCACCCTGCCCAGGTAGAGCCCGTTCCTCCTCCCTCCTCCCTCTTCTGCCACTCGCTCTTCTCCAAGCTGGGTGGCGCCGGCCCGGCCAGGGAGCTGTCTTGGAAGCAGAGACTTGTTCTTAAGTTTCCTTTCTGCCTCACTCCTCCTTGTCCCCCTACCCCGTGACTCTAGACCTCTGACAAGACCGTCCTGTACTCCGTGGCAACCACCCTGGTGAACTGCACCAACAGCTACGACGTCAAGGAGGTCATCCCCGAGCTGGTGCAGCTTGCCAAGTTCTCCAAGCAGCACGTGCCCGAGGAGCACCCTAAGGTGGGTTAGGGACGATGCTGGAGGGGTCTGTGCCACCAGGCTGCCAGAGAGGTGCACGGAAAGACAGGGACATCTGGGTGCTGTGTGTGTTTGCGAGGACTTGGCATAGGACACAGAGAGACTGAAGAGGATCGTGGCTAAATTTCCCCCACTAAAGTGACACTCATTCCCCGCCTGTTTAGGTTTAATGTTTTCTGCGGGGTGGGGGGGTGAGGATCCAAACCATTTATTGTCTGAAAATCAAGTGGTGGCATGATGGACGTTTTGTAATTTATGTGGTCAGTTTCATGGACATCAGACTGTATTTTGTGTGTCCGACACTTACAGAAATTTCGTTTCCTGGATTTGGGGATGTGGGTGCTAAGTAGGAATAATGAGAGGCGGAGAGATGCCAGCCAGTCAGCAGTAGCCCAGATGTCACAAGTCCCCTTGGAGCCCTCCCCAGGGATTCCCTGCCCTCAGGGGTGTGTTTTGTATGTGGCTTAAATACGAATGTATATGCATCGTATTTCCAGCCAGTAAAAGATGAAGATTTTTTTCTAATGGTCAGAGTAATATAAACCACATCGCAAAACAAACAAAAAGGTGGACAGCAGAGGAAAGAACACTACCACTCCCGGTGACATTATCTCCCCTTGACCACTATCAGCATTTTGGTGTATTATATCGCCTACCAGAGGCTGTTTTTCTCTGGACATCTTTCTTCTTTTCATAGTTGTAATAAGAATGTTGTTATCATTTTGTGGCCAGTTTTGGGAAAATAGTTGAGGTGTTTTCTATATTGCTATGCTATTTTTTTTATTTTAATTTTTTTTATTTTTTATAAACATATAATGTATTTTTATCCCCAGGGGTACATGTCTGTGAATCGCCAGGTTTACACACTTCACAGCACTAACCATAGCACATACCCTCCCCAATGTCCATTTCCCCACCCCCCTTTCCCGACCCCCTCCCCCCAGCACCCCTCAGTTTGTTTTGTGAGATTAAGAGTCCCTTATGGTTTGTCTCCCTCCCGATCCCATCTTGTTTCTTTTCTTCTTTTCCTACCCCCCCCCCCCCCATATTGCATCTCCACTTCCTCATATCAGGGAGAATATATGATAGTTGTCTTTCTCCGATTGACTTATTTCACTAAGCATGATACCATCTAGTTCCATCCATGTTGTTGCAAATGTCAAGATTTCATTTCTTTTGATGGCTGCATAGTATTGCCATTCTTTTTTTTTTAAAGTTTTTATTTAAATCCCAGTTAGTTTACAGTGTAATACTAGTTTCAGGATTAGAATTTACTGATTAAACACTTCTGTATAACACGAAGTGCTTATCACGACAAGTGCCCTTCTTACTCCCTGTTGTCTGCTGTGTCATTCTTGGAATCAGTTTGTTTTTTTTTTTAAAGATTTCATTTATTTATTTATTTGACAGACAGAGATCACAAGTAGGCAGAGAGGCAGGCAAAGAGAGAGGGAAGTAGGCTCCCTGATGAGCAGAGAGCCCAATGCGGGGCTCGATCCCAGGACCCTGAGATCATGACCCGAGCTGAAGGTAGAGGCTTTAACCCACTGAGCCACCCATGCATCCCTTGGAATCCCTTTTTTTTTTTTTAAAGATTATTTATTTATTTATTTGACAGACAGAAATCACAAGTAGGCAGAGAGGCAGGCAGAGTGAGAGGGGGGAAGCCGGCTCACCACTGAGCAGAGAGCCTGATGTGGGGCTCGATCCCAGGACCCCGGGATCATGACCTGAGCCGAAGGCAGAGGCTTTAATCCACTGAGCCACCCAGGCGCCCCTGGAATCCATTTTTAAAGCTGCATAGTGGCTCATGCAGTATATAGCATTTTCTGCTGATGTAAATTTCAAATGTGGCTTCTAGAGATTGCCCACGACTGCCAGCCTCTTCCCAGTCACTTCCAGAATTATCTGTAGAGACTGTTCAACTCTGGGGCTGACCTCGGATTTCCAGCACAACCCAATCCATTGTTTTGTCAACTTTATCTGCTCCCTATCCCCTCCTCCTCCTGCCTAAGTCTCCCAACCCTCAAAATAAAAAGCTAACCTTTTGCAAAAAAAAAAAGTAATATGAGTCATCTAACGTTTCGGATGATCTCTTTGATTTCACTTCTCTGTGAATGAAGAATCTTTGGGATGATTTTCCTTTTTTCTTTCTTCCTATTTTTTTTTCCTTTGAAACAGATTTTTTTTTTTATTATGTTATATTGGTCTGATTTTCTTGCCACACTAGCTGCTCAGGCTCTGTACTGGGAGTGGGGGAAGGGAGCAAGGAAGAGGAGAACATGCTGGACACCCCCTTGGCTCTTGTTTCGGCAAAGGGAATCTGGAAGAGTATATGAGTTTCAAATTACTGCGGTAACAAGTTGCCACAAACATAATGGCCTAAAACAACACAAATTTGTCTTCTTCCAGTTTTAAAACTTCCATGGGTGACCTATTTCCAAGTCAGAAGTCCCATTGGGCTAAAGTCAAGGGGTCACTAGGGCTGCTTCCTTCTGGAGGCTCCAAGAAGATAATCTGTTTCCTTGTCTCTTTCAGCTTCTAGAATTCACCTTCTCTGGCTAGTGACCTTAAATCACTCCAACCTCTTGCTTCTATTGTCACATCTTCTTCTATTAACTCTGACCCTCCTGCCTCCCTCTCATTGAGAAGCTCAGGATTATCAGATAATCCAGGATTATCTCCCTGTCTTAATCCCTGATTTAATCCTAGCTGCAAATTTCCTTTTTTTGCCATGTAAGGTACGAGTCACAGGTTCTGCAGATTAGGATGTGGACATCTTTGGGGGCCATTATTCAGCCTGCCACTAGCAGTCAGAAACGCACCATCTTTCCTTCCCATGCAGATTGGCCTGGTGCCCAGGCTCCTTCCCCATTGCCACCCTTCCTTCTCCCCAGGACAAGAAGGACTTCATAGATATGCGTGTGAAGCGGCTTCTGAAGGCTGGGGTCACTTCCACGCTGGCCTGCATGGTGAAAGCGGACAGTGCCATCCTCACCGACCAGACCAAAGAGCTGCTGGCTAGGTGGGGCTGCAGGAGGCCAGGGCTGGGGTCTGAGGGGCCTGAGGGTGGGAGGCTGGGGAGAGTAGAGGTGGTGGCGGGTTGTAAATGAGTGAATGAGCCATTGGCGGGCCTGGAGAGGAGACAGAAAGGGGATCGACATTGAAAAGCAACGTGGCGGGACAGGTATCACAGGGGGGCATTTGCACTGGGTGGTCTCTGTCCCTCCTGGTTACCTGCTTCCCCTCACTTGGCTTCACTTTCTCCCCAGCTCCTTGTATCCATGGCAGTGTCTGGCCAAGGTGGCTAATGCTGGGGCAGGTGCAGCACTTTCCAGGGCTTCACCGGGTCTGACTGGCTGGCCCGCCCATGCCTGGGAAGGATACACATTATGTGTCCTTCATCCTCACTCTACAGGGTATTCCTGGCACTCTGCGATAACCCCAAAGACCGAGGAACCATTGTGGCTCAAGGCGGTGGCAAGGTAATTGGTGGGATAAGGTTTGCCATCCTAGAAGGTGATCCATTGTGGAGGAGCACGTGTGTGTGTGTGTGTGTGTGTGTGTGTGTGTGTGTGCATGCGCACATGCGCGCGTGCGTGCTCTTTGCCTGACTCAAGAATAATGTACTCTGTGCCCCAATCCAACCTCCGGGAATACTGTTGTTATTCAGGTATCCTGTCTGTGCTCATGGCCCCAAACTGACTTCTGCCCGATTTTAGGGTGTGGAATCCCATTTTTCCTCCTTGCTGTTGGAAGGAGGCATGGTACAGGTGCATGGACGGTGGACTGCACTGCAGAAGACTGGTCTTTGAGTCCTTGCTTGTCCCCCTTTCAGCTGCATAACTTTGGGCAGATTACTCAATCTCCCCAAGCTAGTTTTATCTGTAAAATAGGGGGGAGGGGAATCGCACAATCGCTCTGGAGAATGTCACAAGGGTTACAGAAAATATACTTAAAGTTTGGGCTCATAGTAGCTGCTCAGTTAAGTGGCTGCCGTGATGATTAGGTTTGACTTCAGTCAGGGAGAAAAAAGGTAGTGTGTTGCTCCATTTATTTCCTCAAAAACCAGCAGCGTGGATGGGTGGTGGCGCGTGTAAGTGGAGACGTGGAGGCGTGCCAGGAAGCAGGGGTGTGAGTCTGTGGGTCTGTATTTAATTGTTCTCCATGATGCTCCAGCCTTGCTTGCATTATAGAGACAGACAGCAGCTGGAGAGGGAGGATGGGAGGAGAGGCCTCTGGATGTCTGTGACAGAGGAGTGACTGTGCCTTCTCTTGCAGGCGCTGATCCCCCTGGCCTTGGAGGGCACAGACGTGGGCAAGGTGAAGGCAGCCCACGCTCTGGCAAAGATCGCCGCCGTCTCTAATCCGGACATTGCCTTCCCAGGGGAACGGGTGGGTGCCAGGTGCTGGGGTGGGTGGGATGGGGCAATGCGAAGAGTCTTCTGTGTTCCTAGGGGCCTTTCCCCTTGTCACCCTACCCCCAGCCTGGGAGGGGGCACGGTGCCATCCCAGAGAGGGCAGTAAGTTGGAGGTGCCTGGACTCCAGGCTTGGCTCTGCCTCTGACTTAACGGGACTGTCCTCTTAGACACCGGGGTTATCTCGTCTGCAAAGTAAGAGAAATAATCCTGACTCTCAGGATCATCGTGGAAGCTGCATCGGACCGTGGGTGGGCAAGCACTTTGGAAATTCTAAAGCGGGGCACCTATAAATGGTAGGGTCTGCGGGTACATGCTTTCTGCCCGACCCACTCCTTGACCTTCCACACAGGTATATGAGGTGGTCCGGCCCCTCGTGAGTCTCCTGGACACACAGAGGGATGGGCTCCAGAACTACGAGGCTCTCCTGGGCCTCACCAATCTGTCTGGGCGGAGTGACAAACTCCGGTGAGTGGGGTGGGGAGGGAGGGTTGGGGGTGGAGAGAGTCGCCTCAGAAAGGATTTGGAGGAAGTTTCACATAGAGTGTATGCTTCCTCTGAGGACAGGATCAAAGGCAGTGGGTAGAAACCTGAAGTGGGAAGGATCTGAGTTAGCACGCAGTGAATGTGTGAAGGCGAAGGAGATTATCAAGACACTTCTTTCTGACTAAAGTAGTAAAAAAGATACCCAGGTGGATGGTGGGAAT
Source organism: Mellivora capensis (assembly GCA_004024625.1). NCBI lineage: Eukaryota > Metazoa > Chordata > Mammalia > Carnivora > Mustelidae > Mellivora > Mellivora capensis. The sequence continues at coordinate 13,100 of PISX010023248.1, forward strand.
TCCTTCTTGGGAACAAGGGGATGGGGGAGAGAACTGGGTTGTGATTCTTTCAGTTGTAAGGGGCAGAAAACTCAACTGCAGCTGGTTTAAGCATAAAGGGAATTTAGTGACTCATGTAAATAAAAGTCTGGGGTGACCAGATGCAGGTGCGGCTTGATGCAGGCGTTACAAAGCTTTCCCACTTCCCTACTTGCTTTCTTCTCTACCGTTCCTCCTACTTCCCACTTTCCTACTTCTGTCCTCTTTCCGGCCTGTTGTCTTAATTCTAAAATGGGCTCTTCCCTTCTGTCACGATCACAAGGGTCGTTCCAGACCTCACATCTTCTTGGTTTCATGTCCAGCAGGAGAGAGAGAAAGACTTTCTCTTCCGCAGAAGACTCTCCAACCTGGTGACATGTTCATCCCAGACCCCATGGCTACGGCCAGGATGCTATACTGTCATTTAGTTTATGCCCACTGGTGCCGTTCCTGGAGCTGGGGAGCGGGATCGTTGTCATCCAAATCACGCTGGCTGAGGTTGTGAGAGGGAACCACCAACAGGGCGGAATGGCCCTTGGGTGGCCACAAACTCCCAAATACTCACTACGGAGGACTCAGTGGCCTCCTTTCCCCACCTCTCACACCCTAGACAGAAGATCTTTAAGGAGAGGGCCTTGCCAGACATTGAAAACTACATGTTCGAGAATCATGACCAGCTGCGGCAGGCGGCCACGGAATGCATGTGCAACATGGTGGTGAACAAGGAGGTGAGGCGGGCTCGGGAGAAAGGGGCGGGCTCGGGAGGAGGGGGGCGGGCCCAGAAGGGGGGCGGGGAGTGACCTCGGCAGGGAGAGCCAAGCCACAGGGCAGGGTCTGGCATGAGATTGGGGGTTACAATGATACTAAGGTAGCATTTTGCCAGAGAACCCAGGAACCCTGTATCTCTCCTGGCTTGCAGCCCCCTTCCCCTGTAGGGATCCTGAGAGGAATACATGCACCAAGGAGACAAAGGGAAAACACACAAAATACTATTGTTCCTAGCTGGGGGTTTGACCCCTAGCTTGAGCAGGGGACATGGAAAATACTGTTTCCCTAAATTATTCATGTCTGAATAATAATCTTCTCATAGCAGAGAAGGATATAAGACCAGGGCCTCTTAGAGACCAAAAGAAGCTAGATCACTTACATTTTATCAAAGCTCCACATATGTGTAAAAATGAGGAAAAGCAAACACAGATATAAACAATTTTAGGATATTTTAAATGCTAACATCTAATGAACGATTGCTGTTTCCATGGAAACTGTAATGCACTCTAACTGTGTTCTTCACAGAGGAATTATAGGATTTATAAAAATAAAATGAATTCAGAACAATGCCAATGGCCTTATGGTCCAGTAATGGGGAGAAATTATAACCACATGGTAAATGAGTGTCTTCTTTCTGTCCTGCCAGAACTACCAAGCCTGTGTAGATAAAACCTCATCAGAGGTAACAATAGGGCCAAATCCGAGGCCCTTCATGAACATGAGGGCCAGGCTAAGTGGCCTTTATGGGCCCTCGTGTAGGACTGAGTGGGAGACCTTTTCTCTTTTCTCTCAATTCTTTTTTTTTTTTTTTTTTAAGATTTTATTTATTTATTTGTCAGAGAGAGCGAGCACAGGCAGACAGAGTGGCAGGCAAAGGCAGAGGGAGAAGCAGGCTCCCTGCTGAGCAAGGAGCCCGATGTGGGACTCGATCCCAGGACACTGGGATCATGACCTGAGCCGAAGGCAGCCGCTTAACCAACTGAGCCACCCAGGCATCCCTCTTTTCTCTCAATTCTTAATTCAAGGTCTTGGATCTTCCCACAAAAGCCTGTTGAAGTAAAATAAAATTAAATTAAAAGAAAATAAAATAAAAAGACAGGATCTATCAAGGAGCTGGCCTGAGACTGACCTGGGGGGCTGGCAGCCTTGCAGAAGAAGGGAGTGTATCCAAAGGAAGCGTAGGGGAGGGACAATGGGAAGGGGGAGCAGGCTTTCCCTGGGAACATCTAAATAAGCAGTGCTCCCAACAGGATAGAAATTCATTTCTCACTCATATCACTTCTGCTCACATTTGGATCCAGTGGCTTTCTTCTTCTTCTTCTTCTTTTTTTTTAAAGATTTTATTTGTTTGACAGACAGAGATCACAAGTAGGCAGAGAGGCAGGCAGAGAGAGAGGAGGAAGCAGGCTCCCTGCTGAGCAGAGAGCCCGATGCAGGGCTCGATCCCAGGACCCTGGTATCATGACCCAAGCCGAAGGCAGAGTCTTTAACCCACTGAACCACCCAGGAGCCCCCAGTGGTTTCCTTCTAAGCAATGACTTGGACCCAGGCTTCTTTGGCCATCAAGAACTATCTGTGCCCCACACTCCAACCAAGAACTGTCTCCCTGTCTGCCACTCTGGGATTGGTCTCCATCTGAGTGGGGAGAGAGACCACAGGAAGTCCCCTATAGTTCTCCACCATGGTGGCCTGGCAGTGACACCTATAACTCTCTCTCAGGTTCCATGACGAAACTAGTTTATGGCCACATCTACATGAGAGAGATGGGGAATGTAGTCCTTTTGGGGTATCTGCTTCCCAGTCACCACTGTGCCCTTGCACTGACCATCTCTGCCATCTTCTCGCCTCTGAGGACCACTGCTCCAGCTTCAGGGAGATGCAGGGGAGGGTCATAACCTGGGCAGCTGTGACCGACCTTTCTTTGACCTTTTTAGAGCCCCACTTCTAAGAAACCCGACCCAACAAAATGCCTTAAATTTGATCAACCAGATGTTACCATGGAGCAGGTGGTTGTGGTGGTGGTGGTGGGGAGCAGTGACCTCAGACACGTCAAGGCACTGAGCCCTAGGAGCCTCTTCTCCTGGTTTAGGGTCCTTGGGAAGCTAATCGCTCTCTTGTTGAATGGCACAGCAGCTCTCGATCAGTTTCCTTCTCTTGCCCAACTCCGGTGCCTTCAGGGACTGCAAAGCCATTTTAAGGCAGACCCTGGAGACCCATCTGTTGTGGGAGAAACATACCAACCTTCCCCAAAGGGAAGAAAAACACGGCTCTTTGGGCAACATGTCCCATTCATGGGTGTGTGCCTGCCCTTTCCCCTGGTGCGGGTAGCTGAATGCAAACAGGGGTGGTGGCAGATGCTTTAGGGAGAAACCCTGACTCTCTTTAACTTTGTACCTGGAGGAGTTTATAGCCCCTTTATCCAGCTAGTCAGAGGAGACTTCCTGGGGGAGGTGACAGGGAGAGCTGCTCAAAGGAAAGCTCTGAAGAATTTGGGGTCAGAGAACATGGCTTCAGATGCTTCTTTCCCTTTCCAGGCTGGCAGGTGGGGGCGTTTTTCTCTGAGCCATGTATCCCCTCTCCCGCCCGTAGGTACAGGAGAGGTTCCTGGCGGATGGGAATGACCGGCTGAAGCTGATCGTGCTTCTCTGCGGGGAGGACGACGACAAGTTGCAGAACGCAGCCGCAGGGGCGCTAGCCATGCTGACAGCAGCTCATAAGAAACTGTGCCTCAAGATGACCCAAGTGGTGAGAATGGGTCCCGGGGGCAGAAGGGGGACTGCCTTGCGTGATCCTCTGTGGGGAGACCAGCCTCCGTGCTAACACTCCCCAGGCCCTGGGTATCTGTTCCTCCCAGCTTAGAAGGAGGGTCTACGAAATCCTTTACACCCATCGTGGGGATGCCCCATGTGAGCTAACTTGGGTCCCTCCCACTGTAGTTTCACCCAGTGACTTCGGTGGTGCTTATGGCTCAGTACTTCAGAATGATAACAAGGAGGACCACACTAGCACTAACTACTGCTGTGGGGCCCCCAAGCTCCCCAAGAGGGCTATGGACTTGGTGGGGGTACCGTAGGGAGCTTGTGGTTTGGCAAAGACACGGCAGACACTCTTACGTGAACGTGATGCTCAGCTCCTTTGGTGGGACCGTGGCTGTCTCAGCAAAGTGGCATATGTGCAATCGTGAACATGGCGGTACCAAATGAAAATGTCTCCATTTCACTGAACTGAACCTAGTTTGTGGGCATCGGCTCCACGGAAGACAAAAAAAGTAAGCGTCTCCGTTCAAATGTACTCAAGTCTGCTTTAAAGGCGGGCTCTTATTTATTTTTTTAAAGATTTATTTATTTATTTATTTATTTATTTATTTTAGAGAGAGGGTGCATGCAGTGGGGAGGGAGAGGGAGAGAGAGAACCTCAAGCAGACTCCCCACTGAGCATGGAGGCCAAGGCGGGGCTCGATCTCATGACCCTGAGATCATGACCTGAGTTGAAATCCAGAGTTGGGTGCTTAACCCACTGAGCCACCCAGGTGCCCCTGGCAGGCTCTTTTTAATGGTCATTTTAAGGTGTGTGTGTGTGTGTGTGTGTGGCATGCGCGCATGTGTACACACACCTTCTCTGAGTTGCACGGGTGCTTATGCTGTCTGGCACAAGAGAATAAGAGAAGGGTCTCTCTGCCAGATGTAGCTCTTCCTGGTTGGTCCTTGGGGTTTGGCATTTCCCCCTAAGGCAAGTTTCTCAAAATTGTAAGGTGTGTGAGTCACCTGGAGGGCTGGCGAAAATACTTCCCCAGGCTATTCTGAATCAGTAGGGTAGGTGGGGTGCTTTCAGCCTGGCGACCACACTTTGAAACTCCCTGCCCTAAAGTGGCCTCTGCGGAAGTAACTGGTCACACGACTTCTGCTGACAGACTCCCACAGAGCACTCTGACTTGCTCACTTCCTGGGCTCTAGGTGCTGCTCGGAATGTTTACATAAGTTCTTCCAACCTTCCAACAGCCCTGGGTGGTGGGTTCGGTTATTATTATCCCTACTGACCAGAGAGGAAAACAGTGCAGAAACGTAACTAGCTCAAGGCCATGCCACCAGGTAGTTGGGAAGGGATTGGCATCCTTCAAGATTGCTGACCCTCTCCTGGACACTTCTTCCTTCTTCCTGAGGGGCTCCGAAATCTTGGCTATATTTCCGTGCTTGGGAGCAATGGCATGGGACCCGTTATACTACCCATCAGCATGAAACCTTCCCCTCTGTGCCTCTCCCCGTCTGCGAGTGGTGCATGTAGAAGTCGTCCCTGTTGACACATGGAGGGTGAGGTAACAGGTATGAGGAAGCAAAGGGGAAATCCTTGGGTTAGTGGCTAAAATCATCATCTCTGTCCACTCCTCTGTTGAGCTCTTACGATGCTCCAGCCCCCGTGCTAAGCTCTGTCCATGTGCCATATCACTAAACCACCACAATGTGAACACGTAGGTAGAACAGATGACAGAGGGGCTCCTGAGACTTGGAGAGGTCAAAAATGTGATCTAAGATCGTATTTGGTAAGTGACTAATCTGGGAGCTGAGCCCTGGTCTCTCTGACTCCAAAACCCAGACCAATGACGATGCTACTCTGCTGTGTCTGTTGAATGTGGTAAGAGTCAAGCCTCCTAGTTCTGTTCTTAGCGCCAACTCTGTCTCTTGGGATGATCAGATAGAGTCCTGTCTTCTCCTTGCACTGTAGTTGGGCTACTTCACAACTGTGAATGGAGAGGAGGGATGGAGGAGAGGCTGTACTCCAGACTCCAGTGTAAATTCCACTTGAAGTCAGGACGAGTAGAGTGCAAGCCCCGGGCATGCCTGGAGCTCATATCTCTAATTAGAGGCACTTAGGTCGGCAGAAGCAGGCATTGGCCCTGCACCCGGGTTAGAATCCTCCATTCTGAACACCCCCCATCCCCATTCCAGTCAGGCATGCAGTGGGCCTGTCCCTTTGCTTCTCTAGATGTTTAAAAAATAAATGGACATTTGGGTGTTTATTCTCTACTATTTTCATATGTGTGATCATAGCTGAGTTACTTCCCCTTCCTAGACCTCAGTTCCTCCACTTATAAAATGAAAGGGATTGGATTATGTCAAGTTCCTTCTAGTTTTTGGATTCCTGCCCTGGCTCTGGTAAGGAGGAGGACATCTGCGAGCTAGTCCCAGTGGGTTCAGGTAGGCGTATGCTGAGTCCCATACACATAACCAAATATGTGCTTGCCTTCTGTTTCTCTTGTCCCAAATGCCCAATCACAGTCCTTCCCCTGCTTTCTCTAATCCTTCTTTATCTACGTCTCCCCTCCAGACTACGCAGTGGTTGGAGATCCTCCAGCGGCTTTGCCTGCATGACCGGCTGTCAGTCCAGCACCGGGGCCTGGTCATTGCCTACAACCTGCTGGCTGCCGACGCTGAGCTGGCCAAGAAGCTGGTGGAGAGTGAGCTGCTGGAGATCCTGACTGTCATGGGCAAACAAGAGCCAGATGAGAAGAAGGCGGCAGTGGTGCAGACAGCCCGGGAATGCCTCATCAAATGCATGGATTATGGCTTCATTAAGCCGGTGTCTTAGACAGGGGCCCGCAGGGGCTGCTGGGGCTGGTCCTCTATTCTGAAGATTCCTAAGCCGGGAACTCAAGGGGTGTCATTTCAGCTGGGGATCTTAGCAGTGACCATGAAGTCACTGAAGGGAACCAAGACTTGAGTGTTCCCTGAGTTGTCGACCTTCCCCTTTGCCCTAGGAAAGTTTGGATGTTTCATTGGCTCTCTTGCTGTCTCCTTACAACTATCAGGTTGCAGAAAGTCCTAGAATAATTTTCATCTATGATTCGGAAGACAAGTCGGATAATTTTTTCTGTACCCATTCCAAAGGCCAGGATAATGGGCTGAATTATTTGAATTTTGGGAAATGAGTTGTGTGGTAAGGTAGGACCTAACAGGTGTGTGAATAGAAAGGTTAGTGCTACCACATCTGGATGCTGAACTCTGCTGGTTTTTGTAGAGAGAGAACACCTTTTGTGATCGTTCCCTAAATAGAAGTAACCCCAATTTTCATAGAAAATAGATCAGTTGGCGTTAATGAAATTGTGATTTCCCCCAGGGAATGGCGGGCGTCTGGCCTCGGCATGTTTAGGAAACATAAGGTTTCTGGGCAGGAGAGCGGGCAGTTGTGAAATGAATTCTGTACACCTAGGCTGCAAGGCAGGTTGGCAGGAGGGTGCCGGTGAGAGCAGGAGTTGGAGCCGGGGTTAGCCTACACCCCCGGAGCTCCCACCTGTGTGTAGTCCGCAGGAGGTGCGGTCATCAGCTCTGCTTGCAGCCCGCTCCTGAGCCCTCTCCACCTTTGCCTTCCTCGGCCTGTTGGGGTCCCGGCAGGGTGCCTGGCACCGAGCCTCGTACCACATGAGTGTCCAAGAAATACTTGCTCATTTTTGTTTTCCCTGAACCCCAGCACCAGCGCCTTTGACCATCTATCAACGAATCCCAGCTCCCTGGAGAGGCTAGGAAACTCTGCCTTTGACACATCTGCTTTAAGAATTTAAGGGATAAGGGACACCTGGGTGGCTCAGTTGGTTAAGTGTCTGCCTTCAGCTCAGGTCCTGATCCCAGGGCCCTGGGATCCAGTCCCACATCCAGCTCCCTGCTCAGTGGGGAGTCTGCTTCTCCCTTTGCATGTTGCTCCCCCTGCTTGTAAGCTCCCTTTCTCTCTCTGACAAATAAATAAATAAAATCTTTAAAAAAAAAAAAAAAGCAAAAGAAAAAGAATGTAATCCATAAGACAAAAGGGGAAGAATCAGAGGCTCGATTTCCTACCCCCTCCCCACCGCGCCCACACTCACTTCCAGCCCTGGGTGGGGGGCAGGGCACATCTGGGCAAGTTGAAACAGAAACCCATCTGCTGGAAGTGCCCTTGGGGTGAGGGCAGAAGAGCCCAGGCGGGGAGGCCCCCCGGGGCCACCCACCTTAGCCACCACTGTGGTCCTAACAGGCGTGGATGCCCAGATCGGGTACAGGCTGCTGTTGCTCGGTGCCCCCCACTTCGGTGCCACTGTCGCTGGGCAGCCTCCCCCAGGGGTACTAAGAGTCTGGAGCAAGCTAGTACCTGCGCAGTGGGGGGTGAGTGGGTAGGGAGGTTCTAACAGCGACTTGGCTCGGGGCCTCAAAACCTCTCTTCCTCCCACCCCACAGGGGTCTAGGGCATTCCCTCCTGATCACTGTTAGCAGGACTGGACCTTGCGGCAGGCGCTGCCCTGCACGCTCCTCTCCCTGCCGGGCATGGTGGCTTCCTGGCTCCAGACTCTGCAGAGACCTCCCCAGAAAGACCAGCGTGGAGGGCGGGGGTAACCGGGGCCGCGGGGATGGATGGGGTGGGTGGAGAGGGAGTGAAGCCAGATGCCACCCCCCCACCACAAGCATGGGGAGCACAAAGCACAACAGAATGGAGGGGGGCTTCAGGATGCTAAAGGAGAGGTGGTGGCAGCCTGGCCAGTCAGTGAAGGGCCCTTTGCAGGGACAGGTCCAAGGACCCCAGTCAGGCACGAGTCTCCAGAGTTCCTGGACATCCCTCCTCCCCCAGGTTCTGAGAGCAGGGGGAGGCACAGGAGAGGCGTTGCGGGTGTATCTGGTGTGCCACTCACCCACGGAGAGCTTACGCAGTAATCTTTGGTAGGACCGCATAACCTATAAAGGAAAGGAAAAAAGGAAAACGCTCCAATACAGTAAAATACCCAGCCACAATGAGGACGCCTCTGTCACCGCCCTTGTCTATGTGGTTCTACCAGCAGCCACTCTGGCACTGACCTTTGGGGCTCCTAGGTCAGCGGACTGTTTCCCTATCAGTACTGAAGTCCGAAACTTGATCCATCGAAATACCAAGGCAAGAGATTTCCTCATAGTTCATAGGACCTTTCATAAAATGTTGACAGATTTCGGAGGAAAGAGCCACACTATAAGCCAAGTTTCTGGGAGCCTCGTGAGGTAGGGCTGGGTCCAGTGTCCAAACACATCCCTGAGATTACATTACAAAGTGCTGTGTTTCAGATGATTGCCTTTGAATCACTGCCTTGGAATAACAGCGTGGGGAGTGGTGGGTAGGTGAGGGTTAACCCCTAGAGCCTGCATATCCCAACCCAAAGATCAACCAAACTCCTGTGGGTACAGTCCCACAGACTGAGACCTGCCTGAAGAAAGATTTCCTCTCCCATCTCTTCTATTCGTGGGGGTGGGGGGAGCTAGAAAGGAATCCTCTAGGGCAGCGTCTGAGACTGGGGTTACTGAAAACTGGGCTGAGGGTATCCCCCAGGGTCTAGGAAGAGAAAGTTCTAGGACCTTCTTTGGGATTGATTGGGCAGCTCATATGAATTTGGTGGCTGTTTAAAAAAAAAACAAAAACCAGAAACAAAAACACATGCCCATGGTACAGACCCCAGGATACCTATGCACGCAGCCAAAAAGCATAGCTCCTGTGACTCTCTGCCTTCCACCAAGTGTGGGGATTTTACACCAACAAATTGAAAGTGTCCTCAGACTTTCCTGGAAGCTTCTTGCTCTAGTGGGATAGCAGTGGTTGATGAATGAGTCATAACTATCCTCAGCTACCTACCGGTTACACTGAGCTTACATATTTCTCTACAACAAAGAAGTGTTGTAAACAAACTCTTAACATTTAAAAAAAAAAAAAAAGATACTAGAGGTCATGGGAAGGAATGGGGGAGAAGGCACTCCCTTCCAAGCTGGTGCCACCTGCGGTCGTGGGGTGGGGGGAGGTGTCAGAGCGTGGGCTGGTGGGCACCAGGAGAATTGATCCCACCTGCTTGCTTGGGGTGGGGTGAGAGTGCCTGGTGCCCACACCAGTAGGGAAGGTCAGCCCCCCAGCTTGACAGCAGTTCCAGGGTTAGAAATGTTAATTTAAATGAAACACAAATTCCCCAACTCTTCAGGAACTAAGGAGAAGCAGAGGGTTTCTTATCTCCTTGCATATGGGAGAAAGAGAAGAGTCCCCTTCCCTCTTCTGGCTTGAAAAAGCAACTTTGCAAGTGGATAGCCCACCCAGGAGAACAGTCATCAGTATAAACGTTGTCAGAGCTGTGCATCATTTAGTTAAACAATGTATCCGGAGAGCGGACTTTAGAGCATTTCGGGATTTACTTTCTTGGACACGGCAACAGTCTCTGAAGTCCGGGTGTTCATACAATTCTCCTTTGCTAGAAATAGCGTTTGGAAAGACAGCTTTGCCAAGCTGAGCCATACCTTTATAGCTGAGCTGTAAAGGGATCTTATCTGTTTACTTTAGGGAGTCGGTACTTCTCAGGGCCAAGCATGCAAGTCACTAGTTGCTCTGGAAGAAAACAAATCCCAGATCCCCAAACCTCAAAACTTAGAATATGCAAGAAGGTCAGAAGGGCATTGTTATTATTATTATTTTGATTGTCAGGTGTGTGGCCTTTTATCATCCCAAGAATATAGGATGATAAAACACAGATTGCAGACGGACACCGTTTACATGGAAAGCAACTCTCCATAACAGACAACACGTTGCCTACTTCTTTCCAGATAATTATATTATAATAAGAACGTTTATAAATTTTAAAAAATCAGAGTTGCATATGCACATACATGGCTGGTTGGTCAAATAGGTCTGCAAGGCTTTATTTTTATTTTTATTTTTATTTTTTTTAAAGATTTTATTTATTTATTTGAGAGAGAGGCAGTGAGAGAGCATGAGCGAGGAGAAGGTCAGAGGGAGAAGCAGACTCCCCGTGGAGCTGGGAGCCCGATGCGGGACTCGATCCCGGAGATGACCTGAGCCGAAGGCAGTCGTCCAACCAACTGAGCCACCCAGGCGTCCCAAGTCTGCAAGGCTTTAGTATAAAATCAACAGTTTCCTGCCTTTTCCCTTTCCTGCTCTTCAAAGGTGAACACTTCGATATTTCTTTTGGTATATACCTCCGTTTCCGAACAGTGCAGTTTTCAGTTTTGTACAGATTATCATCTATTTGTCTCTGAAAGATTAAGTTCAATTACACTCCCTCCCTAGCTTTCTGTCCCCACATCCTGCCAGTATCACCTTTTGGGGTTAGAAAAATATTCAGCATTTGCCTCGTTACGACTCTCTAGTCACATCGGGGCTAGGTGATACCCTACAAGTGCATTTTACTTCTTATACAATTTTCTGCTTTGCTCAGAATTTACAATCATGGGGCGCCTGGGTGGCTCAGTGGGTTAGTCCGCTGCCTTCGGCTCAGGTCATGATCTCAGGGTCCTGGGATCGAGCCCCGCATCGGGCTCTCTGCTCAGCAGGGAGCCTGCTTCCCTCTCTCTCTCTCTCTGCCTGCCTCTCTGTCTACCGTGATCTCTGTCAAATAAATAAATAAAAAATATTAAAAAAAAAAAAGAATTTACAATCATCTTACTTTTTGTCTGGTTTTCTATGTATGTGACACAAACTTATCTCTAAAGCCTCTGCCTCAAATGAGGAAATATTTTGTTTTTGTTGTTAATCACATTAAGGGCCAATACATTAAAGTATGCCATCCGTTAACATCAAGTCAAATTTCCTATCTTCAGGACATACTTCCCCTGAGCGCTTTGCCCTTGTATCCAGACTGGGAACCCTCCAGGGCCACTCCCCAGCTGTGACCCCCAGGCTCTTCCTTTACACACATCCAGGGGCTTTTTTGTTTGTTTTCTTTCTGCTTTTCCCTAGAATACAATCCCCTTGTAAACTGGATTGAACTGCTTGCAGGAGTGTATATTGGAACCGGGTCCAGGGGAATGCCCGGGGCGGGGGGCACCAAAGTTTCCCTGATTCACAGGAAACAGGGAACAGGGTTTTATAACTAACTGTTATGGGGATTGGTGTAGCTTTCCTCTTTTCTTTTCTTTCTTTCTTTTTTTTTTTAAATAAAGATTTTATTTATTTATTTGCGAGAGAGAGAGAGAGAGAGAGAGAGAACAAAAGCAGGGGAAGCAGCAGGTAGAGGGAGAAGCATGTTCCCCACCGAGCAAGGAGCCCAACGCAGGATAGGATGCCAGGGCCCCAGGATCCTGACCTGAGTGAAGGCGGACCCTTAACCAACTGAGCCCCCAGGCGCCCCAGCTTTCCTCGTTTCTGAGGCTGACAGCAGCAGGGCGGTTTTTCTTCCACAGATATTTTCATCCCTGGAGAGTGATTGTAAAGATCACTGGTAAAAGGTGTCTCTCTTTTTTTTATAAGATAACATTTTATTATTATTATTATTTTTTAAGATTTTATTCATTTATTTGACAGACAGAGATGACAAGTAGTCAGAGAGGCAGGCAGAGAGAGAGGAGGAAGCAGGCTCCCCGCTGAGCAGAGAGCCCGATGCGGGGCTCGATCCCAGGACCCTGAGATCATGACCTGAGCCGAAGGCAGAGGCTTAACCCACTGAGCCACCCAGGCGCCCCTAAAAGGTGTCTCTTTTAACAACCCTTGCTGTCAACCCAGAGACAGGGAAATTACCAAAACTCACCTCTGCCACCCATCTGGTTGTTCAGACAGCTGGTGATGGGAGTTTCCTCCTCAAGGTCTGTAAGCCGCTCAACACAGGGAACTCCCCATTTGGTGGTTGTGCCAAAATCCACTGTTGCTCGTTCTCTGTCCTGGTATCCTCAGGTCTCCCGCACTCAGCAACCCTTAGCCCTTCCTCACCAGCGCTGAGGTCTGCCGGTATACCTACTGGCATTTCTTTTCCCATTCTCCCTTTTGGACAATTTTCAAAAAAGAGAGCAGAGACGTCTTTGTGGTGGGTTCTTAGAGTTGCCTCTTCGATGAACAGCAAAAAGAAATGTTAAAAAAATCTGCTATTATTCGATTGCTGACCTGCAAAAAAAAAAAATTTTTTTTTTAAGAAAAAAAGACAGATAGCATACATCAAAATGCTAACAGCTTATGGGTGATAAACCTATGTTTTCACCCCTTGTTTATTTTTTTTAAATTTTTTAATTTAAAACCTACATTGACAGTGTGTGTTTACCACTGGGAGAAAATAAAACAAACTGGAAAATGTAGGACACTGAATGTCAGAAACTTTTTTATTTTGAACTGATTTAGACAGAGGAAAGTTGTAAAAATAGTACTGGTGAGGGAAGAGAAGGCTGGCTGAGGACAAAGCAGAAGCTGACACCCTGCAACCTCCCCCCACCCCCACCCCTGGGTGGGACATATGTGACATTCTTTAGGAATCTCCCAACTTTCTTAATGTTAATACCTTGCTAGAGGGGGAAAATGACCTTGACAATGACAAGGCCTCAAGGCCTCTGGTATCTTAGTAGGTCCTCTTTAGCATGCGAAAGTTCTATCGAAACCTCCCTTTTCCTTCTCCCACTCCCAAGGTACAGAACCTGCCACACCTCACAACCCCGCAGCTCTTCCTGCCCACAGGTCCTGTCCCGGTGCTTTAATAAACCGCCATTTTGCACCAAAGATGTCTCAAGAATTCTTTCTTGGTCATGGGCTCCGGACCTCATCCCACTGAACCTCAGTTATATTCTAAAACTTCATCAATACCAAGCTCCTTAGGTCCCTCACTCTGTTTCCCCTAATATGAACATCTTATAAAAATCATACTAGAATGAATAAGAATAGGACATGGACATCAGTACACCATTATTAACTGAATTACAGACCTTATTCAAATTTCATCAATTTTTCCACTAACATCCTGGTGTGTGTGTGTGTGTGTTTGTGTGTGTGTGTGTGTGTGTGTGTGCATGAAGGAAAGAAAAAGGTGGCAGGGGCAGGGGGTAGAAAAAGGGTGCCTGGGTGGCTCAGTTGGCTAAGCATCTGGCTCTTTACCTTAGCTCAGGACTTGAGCTCAGGGGTTCCTGAGTTCAAGCCTGGTGTTGGGCTCCTTGCTGGGTGTGGAGCCTACTTTAAAAGAAAAAAAAAAAAAAAGGAAAAAGTGGGACTGTGGAGGGAAGTGGTTTGCTCTCTACCACTCTCATTATCTGGATGATCCTTTAAAAAAAAAAAAAAGATTTTATTTGTGTATTTGACAGAGAGAGAGCTCAAGTGAAAGAGCTCAAGCAGGACGAGCACCAGAGGGAGAGGGAGAAGCAGGCTCCCCGCTGAGCAGGGGGCCCCATGCAGGGCTCTATCCCCGGACCCTGAGATCATGACCTGAGCTGAAGGCAGACACTTAACCAACTGAGCCACCCAGGTGGCGCTCCCCTCCTTTAAAAGATAGATTTATTTCAGAGAGAGAGCGCCCAGCAGGGGAGTGCAGAGGACAAAGGGAGAGTCCTAAGTACACTCCCGGCTTTGTGTGGGGCCCCACACGGGGCTCAGTCTCACAACCTTGAGATCACTACCTGAGCCGAAACCAGGAGTTTGGAGGTCAACGGACTGTGCCACCCGGGTGCTCACGGATGATCCTCCTTTATCTACTGTCTGTATCTTTGAACTTTGGTTTATATTCTCTATTTTCTTATCCTTTCCTGCTTCTTTCTGTAAGAGGCCCTTGATCTGTGATCTAACTCAGAAAGCAGTGTTTTATCTCCCTCCACTCTGTGATCTCATCTCTTGTGTTCTTTATTACATTTTCCCTTTCTGCTGGTTCCACTTGGTTCTTATTATTTCCATTCTTGTTTCATATTACTAATATTTTCTTATGTCTTTAGCTATGTTTATTACATATATTTCAAGTTCTTGGTCCGAGTACTCTAATAACTCTGCCTCCAGGGGTACCTGATCCTTGCTGTTGACTTTCTCAGTAAGCAGTCTGGTACGAGGGTGTGCTGTGATTTTGGTGAAGAGGGGGTTCCTCTGGAGGTGCCAGACACTCTGGGCTGGGATAGTGCCAAGATCCAGATCCTAGTTCACATCAGTTGGGTGAATGCAAAGAGGGTGAAGGAAATCAGTGTTGGCGTGAACAGAACCAGACACCAGGAAATCATGGTTAAACACTTCCGTTTAGTATCACTCTCCCAAGCAAAGCCACTCTTCAGGGCAGGGCTTTAATCTTCAGTATCCCAGAAAGATTGTGGAGCGGGGTGGGAGGGGTGGGATGGGCACACTTCCTATTTAGTAAACCATTCTCTCTGAGGGCTTGGAGAAGGGAGGGTGGGCTAATGGAGGGCTGAGGCGACACACTCCTTAATTCATCATCCTTACTGCCCTGATTTTATATCTGTGGACTCCTGAACCATTGCTCCCGGCAATCATGTGTATGAGGCAAGGAGGAGAAGGCTAGGTAAAGCCCAAATCTCTCTCTCCTTTCTCTCTCTCTCTCTGTCCCACTCTCCTATGTATCTATCCATCCATTATCTATCTATCCATCCATCCATCCTTCCATTATCCTTCCATTATATCTATCTATTATCTATCTATCTTTCCATCCATCCATCTATTATCTATTTATCTAATTTTTTCCCCTCTAATTCCTCTAATTACCTTCTACAGTTATTCTAGGCCCCTCTGTGTCAGGCTGAGGCAACCTCTACACACACACACACACACACATACACACACACACGCACACAGGGGTTCAAAATAGCCTTTTCCCAGGGCTTGCTCTCAGACTTTTCCTGGTCTCTTCTAGGATCCATGATGTTTCTCTCCATAATTCCTCCAGAGTTGATCTTGATGATAGGAGCCGGAAGCTGGTGCTAAATTACCATCTAGGCAGGGATTCTAGAAATTGTATGATATTTTAAAGGGTTTAAAAATTCTCTTCTAACCCCAAAAGGCCCAATTCTCCTAAAAAATACTTCGGTGAGTTTTCTGATTTTTGTTTCTTTCTTTCTGCACAGATTCATCTGAGTTCCTGATTTTTTATTAAATTGATTTTAGTTTTGTTCATGATTTGAAAATCTCTCCACTCCATTTAATTTCTCAAACTCCTTTGTTTTGTACTTGTTTTGTACAAAATCTCTAACTCTTTATTTTTAGAAAAAAGTTTACTTATCACCAAATTAGTAATTTTCCTTTAGGCCTAAAAGGATAAGAGATAGTGAAAGAGTCTGCTGAGGTTCTTCTGACAAAAGACAAGACCTTTTATACGTGGAAGAGAGTTTCCAGTTTGCATGTAGTTTCTTTGGCAATGAACTAACATGAAATGTGCTTAAATTAGAGGTTCCAATACACAATGAAAAAACTTTAAATCTTCGAAGGCTAGATGTCTCAACTGAGACTTTTTCAAACATCCTTTAGTCCTTCTTCAAACATCCTTTAGTATACAAGGTGGTCACAAATGTAACTTCATGAAGGGGTTTTCCATCAGGGTTTGTTGTGAATGTTCTGGCCTTCATTTTCATGTAGACTTTGAGAATTCACCCACTATGATATCCTGACACCCACTACCCTCTTCTTCCAGCCTGTTAAGGTCACTGACGGGTACAGTGTACTGTATACAATTTACCAACGAACACTCTTTAGTCATTACTTTGTTGCGCTCCTTTGATACTGTTGACCAATCCCACCCTGAAGCACACCTGCTTGCCTGGGCTTCCTTGAGAGGACTCTGTCTCTCTCATTCTCTCTGTCTCTCCCCAACTCATGTGTGCTCACTCGCTCTCTCAAATAAATAAATAAAATCTTGGGGGAAAAAAAAAGGCTTTCTCCTTTTTTTCAAAAATTTTTCAAAACTCTGTTGCTGTTGCAAAAAGTATAAAAGAAGAAGATGGCAATGTGTTTTTGGCTGAAAAGTGAATATCATGAACAAGTTGCTCAGGTTGGAAAGAAAGACTGTGGAAGCACTGATAAGGCTCTATGCTAAATCTGTGGCTGCTATGGCTCTCAGTCCCCTAGGAGAAGTCTGACCAGCTGCAGTGTCACTGAGTATGGAGCCCAGCAGCGTCCGTCTCCCTGGGTCTCTCATGGGGAGATAACGTAGCGCCCAGCCTCCAACCTGACTGTGACTTCAGCCTCACGTGCTGGCAGGTGTCACTGACACAGGGCAGTGATTCTCTTTAATACAGTATTTCTCTTTCCATGAGAGACTGCCCGAACCTTCCAAGGAGATATGTCCATTTATTTATTTATTTATTTATCGAGATTTTATTTATTTATTTGAGGGAGACCACACGAGAGAGCACAAGTAGGGGGAGCAGCAGAAGGAGAAGGAGAAGCACAGTCCCTGCTGTGCAGGGAGCTCCA
>PISX010023249.1:0-29898 GCA_004024625.1 Mellivora capensis
AAACACTGACAGAATGTTATTTTTTTTTAAAGATTTTATTTATTTATTTGACAGACAGAGATCACAAGTAGGCAGAGAGTCAGGCAGAGAGAGAGGAGGAAGCAGGCTCCCCACTGAGCGGAGAGCCCGATGCGGGGCTCGATCCCAGGACCCTGGGATCATGACCTGAGCCGAGGGCAGAGGCTTTAACCCACTGAGCCACCCAGGTGCCCCAGAATGTTATTTTTAAAATATTAACTGATTTTTCCCCTCTGCAGTTTCTGTTGCCTCCTTCCCTCCCCACCCCACCCCAGCCCCATTTAGACATCATTTACTCTATCAGGAAAAAAGGAGTTTTACCAAAATAAATAAATAAATAAATAAATAAATAAATAAATAAATAAAATAGGGTGGAAAAGGGCTTTTAATTTTCAAAAGCCAAGACCCTAAAAGCGCTTGGCATAGTAATTATAAGATGGGCTGGAGCTAAGCTTCTAGCCTCTGGCAGAATGTGCAGCTTTGCAGGTGTTCCGGTAGGGAGGTAGGGAGAGGTCTCGAGCCAGGGGGCAAGGCGGGAGCTCTCAGCTGTGGGTAGCGAGGTGAGGAGGAGGAAAGGAAGGTGGTGGGGCAGAGGAGAAGCGGAGAAAGCCCTGGGACGCGGATAGCCTCTCTCTCCTCTGGAAAGAGGTTTTGTGTCGAGCCCCTGGGAGAAAGCAGTAGGTACATCACTTTCCTGTGGGGCTCAAGGAGACTACCAGCCCCCAGAACAGAAATGGCTCGATGGTAGCCAAGACGGAGATAGTCTGAAGGAGTCTCTAGAACGTGAATGCGTTGTCAGCCCAGCATGCAAGTCTTGGAATGAGTCCCCGGTGCTCAGAAGTGCCACCGGCGTGGTGACAAGGAACACACCGCCTTCCGCTGGCCTCTGAAGCAAGGGGAGACTGAGTCCTTAGCCTGTGGGTTCTGACTAACTCCAGATAGTGTCCGAAGCGCAAGGACTTGCAGGATACACAGGTGGTTCTAGAGACTTGGTTGGTGTGTTTGTGTGGACGGGGTCGGGGGAGAACCCACCTGTTTGGGGTCGGAAGTGTTTTGACTAAACCCAGCTCAGACCTCTTGACTCCTCCCCGGTCTTTTCCAAGGCACAATTCGAATTGCGTCTGCTGCCAGGCACCTTTCCAGACCTCTCCGTCCTTGTGTTCCTCCGGCACGTCCCGCCCGGACCACAGCCCTTCATCAGAACCCGCTTCGGATCGCAGGTTGGGTCAGCGTCAGCTGCTGCGTGCGAACCCGGAAGGGCTCCGTCTTGTGTCCTCACAGCACCTGCCAGGAGTGGAGCATCCCAGGCCTGGCCCAGGTGTGTTGGCGCCTGGTACATCATGGGGCTTCGGTACACACTTGTCAAACTAAACGTAAAATTCTAAAACACAGAATTATAGAGACACGAGACAGATCCTTGGAAGAATGTTGGATTGGCATGGCTTTGATCGCCTCACTGCTTTTCTGTGTCACCCCGATGCTTTTTTTTTTTTCAAACCTTTCAAACATAAAACAGCACAGGTCGCCGTTCATGACCCCCTAGCTCGTATGATAGACTCGATTATATTCATGTGCCTGTGTGTATTTAGGTATTTATGACATATTTCTTGATCTATCCATCTACCCATCCATCAGTTCCATATTATTTTTTCCTCACTGCCTTTCCAACACAGCCAATGTCTGAGAGACCTCCAGCTTTGGAGGAGGATCTGACTTTGGCCCCTATTTGTCGCATGACATTGGGGTGTTGCTTAACCTGACTCTGTTTCTGTCTTGGGGATGGACAGTGCAGCCTCCTTCATAGGCTGTGGGGAGGAGTAAGTGAGGTAATAGAGTGTGTTCAGAACATGGTAGCAAAAGCATAAGCATATTAAGGACCGTGTGAATGTATATTTCAGCCGTCAGCACTGATCGGCAATGGTTGGTGACTCTTGCGTTCTTGCTTTCAGCCCCTGCTTTAGGCCCAGAAAGAAAAGAAATTCACAGGAGACACTGAGTCTTGGACTCTTTCTTGGATCTAACCAAGAGGTCCCTGGATCTAAGAGGTGAGAGGGGATCCGGGCTTTGGTGTGGAAACCGTATTCTGAAACTGCAGAATTTAAAGGCCAGAAATTAAAACTGCAGGATTGAAGGAAACTGGCACCATTTAAAGGCCATAGAGCTCAGAGTAGAATCAACAGTGATTTACTTACCCTAGACAAGATGGGGGAAGGGGTCCTTAACGCTCACCTAAAATTCTAAAGAACATTGGTTAAAAAGGAGGTGATGAAGGAGAGAGAGTCAGGACTCTCCCATAGCCACTGAAACCTCTTCCGAGTCCTCTGGCGCAGGGATTTGCACATTTTCTGAGGGCAGGCCCCCGTTAGCACAGCCTTCCACTCCTAAGGCTACGGACGATCCCCAAATCGGGGAACCAGAATAGTGCCCAAATAGTTTTGCTCCTGAAATGGTCCTGCAAAGCTGTGGCCAGAGAGGGGAGGGTGGGGCCAGCTCCCCGATGGCCTCAGACCAGCCAGCAGCTGGGATGGTTAGAAGGTTGGAGAAAGAAAATCTCATCCTTTGTTTCCTGCCGTGCTCTTGCCATGTCCATCCCGTGCCCAGTCATGGCCATATCCTTCCTACCCCTTGGTTTAACCATGTTGAGTACAGAACTGTGTGACCGTTATGGCTTGAATAAAATTGGGCCCACCCGCAGGAATTGTTTTCTGCAGCACACTCAGAGTTGCATGTTTGTGTTCGTGTATGTCAGGAGAATAGTCCCTGCGCGAACTGGAAAATGCTTGGTGTCCTCCTCCTCCTCAAGGGTTACAGCCTCTGTGACATATCACATCAACGGATGGAACTCTTTTAAAAATACAAGTGCCTGCTTTCAATTCTGTCCCCACCCCTGAGAGTCTGAGTCCGTGGGTCTTGGGATAGTCCACTGGGATCCACAGTTAAAAAAATCTTTACAAAGTATTTTGCTTCACAGCCAGAGCTAAGAACTACCTCTGTGTGGTCAAGTCATAGAGCTCTCCTTCATAAAGACAGAGATGAAGCATGCTTTCTTTTGTGATGCAAAATCTGGGTTGATCTTCCCATTTTTGCTTTGTCTTCCACCAGCTAGGAAAGCTAGCTGAAATGAAAAGATTAGGAAGACTTCCAGAGTAGAAAAGTTGGGCATGAAGGAGAGGTACAGACAGCCCAGGAGAGCTTTTGAGGAGACTCCCAAGTGGCATAAAGAAGAACGAGTAGAGGTTATCGCTCAGCTACCCTAGAGCAGGTAAAGGATAGAGCTGAGGCCAGAAGGGCACAGGCAGATTGAATCACTGTATTTTACTCTATAATACCCAGACTTCACATTCTAATATCCCAGGCATCTGTTGGCCAGGTGGCGTTTGGGACTTTTGTTGTCATTTTCTATGCAGAACAGATTTTGTTATTCGTGGTGGTATTACTAGACAATGTCCTTTGGAGTTTCAGTCAGCAAACAATTTAAGGACTATTTGAGGAAAGAATCCAATCCTTGTTGCTGTCTAAAAACCTACACTTGCTGCTTAGATCAGAAAAGTAAGAACATCAAACCTTCTGATCGAGTGTTACTTGTTCAGAAGAAAATTCTAGAAAAAATAGTGGAATGTTTTTTAAAGAAATACTGTATTCTTGATGCTCTTAATGGCACAGACACAAATAACATGTGGGAAATGGGAACAACATGCCAAGTCAGAATTGAAAAGTGACCCAGAACAGTCAGATGTGAAGGAGTTTGGGGCATAATTGAATTGGTGGCATCTTTTCTTCTTCCTTAATGGCAGATAATAGTGATGCATCTTAAAACCATTGGTGTCTTCTATTCAGTGTAATATGGTATTTGTGTTGGTCTGTATAAAGAATACCAGATAGAATTCTCCTTTCCGTAGTCCCCTGAAAAACGTATATAAAACATAAAACTCCAACGGGGGCCCAGGGAATCACAGATCGATGTGTGCCCAGCTTCCATAACATAAGTTCTCTCCGAAAAGAGAAAGAACCAGCACCATATATTTACACAACACTAACTCTCCTCAAGAAAGTAGTTGGTGTCACTAAGAAGGAAGTCTTACTATTTGAGCGCAGTTTTTTGGGGAAACTCTGTATGCACATGAACGGGAAACTGATGGGCAGAGCCAGGTGTGCCTTCAAAAAGTCTTTCCTGTTGAAGGTACCGCGGCTCTCCGGAGTAGAACCCCGCAGGACCTGTAGCCCCCGGGTCCCCTCTGTCTTCCACGTGCTGCCCTTATAGTCGCTCTCCTATAAACCTCACATTGCTCTTCTCCAGACTAACCATCTCTTTCTTCAAAGATTTACCTGTTTTTTAGTTTGTTTTTGAGCCGTCCCCATCCCCGAGCCTCTCCTCTGAAATGCGCTTCGATATGTCCACATCCCTTCTCGGTAACGTAGATCCCAGGTAGCTGCTTCATGACTGAGGACAGACGGCTGCGTTGGTGACGTGCGGCGCACATCACACCATTGCCTTGGGTCAAGCTTGTGGCTGATCTCAGTCAAGCCTTTTCCACCCAGCCACATCTCCCCTGTGTGGTGCTGCTGCTGCTCATGGTGCTGTGGCATCTCTTGCTGCTCAAGTTCACGATGTTAGAATTCAGCCCACTGTCAAGCACTTTGTCATCCAAAGGCATCCATGCTGCCGTATCCCTTCCGACTTCCTGCTGTCAGAAGGTAGAATCTTGCCTTTCTGTGTCCTTCTCCACGTTCTGATTCAAGACATGGCATAGGACAGTCTGGTGCGTGTCACCTCGGTTCAGTGGGACCCCCGTTCACATCCCAGGAGTCATTGCACATCCCAAACTGCCCCACCTCCTGCGTGATCAGATCTCGGGAGACATCAGCAAATGCCTATCGAAACTTCACGCGTTTAATGTCAAGTCTGTTTTCTTACTCAGTACATCTGGATCTTGGACCAAAAAAAAAGGGGGTGGGGGAAGATAACAGAGTTAGGTCTAATGTGACTTCTTAGCGAGTGCCCTTCTTTGGCCCGCATGGGGCCTTGGAAGTGGAATGACTGACACAGACTAGGTCAGTGCTCAGTGAAAATTTGTTGATCCGAGCATGAAAAACAAGCGGAAGAGCTTGCTCATGGCTCTTGCTGTGAAAAAAAGCCCATTTCTCTACACCTGTCCAGGACATCTGCTTAGGGAAGTCCCACCCCCAGCTTAGGTCCACGCTGGAGTATGAATTGACTATTTGCTAATCATGGAAATATTATTGCTGAAACGAAAACATGATTGAAGCCAGAAGTGTGAACCGAATGTAAGAAGTGCCAGCTCTTTAATGTAAGCAATTAATTAGGCATCATCTTTACGTCTGGCGATAGGTCCCAGGGTGTTAATCAAATCAAATATCACCAGCTGCTGAGACAACAGGCTCACTCAGGAAGGATTCTTTGCACTGAAGGGGAGAGGGACGTGGCACCAAAATGACTTCCTGAGCCTTCAGGAGCTGAGGACCTCTCTGGGGGAATTGTGGGGAACCACCTAGTAGGCACGTGTGGAAAACAGTCTTGAGTCAGCTGACGTGGAAAGGGTTAGACAGAGCTGGGCTCACCTCCTGGTTCTGCTTCCTTCCAGCCTTGGAAAAGCACAAGATATACCTGAGCCTTCGTTTCTTCAACTGTAAAATGGAGGGGACAACCCCTACCTTATGGGGCTTTCATGAAGGTAAGAGACTCAGCAGATGGCCCGCTGGGGCAATGCCCAGTCTGCAGGAAGGACTTTGCGAGGCAGTCGGGGTGGTAGTGATGGTGGCTGCAAGCATTTGAATGGGTTCCAAGCCCCATTGTGCTGCCTACCATGTCTTCTTTGACCTTGGACATGCCCTTCACTTTCAGAGCTTCTCTTCTGTCTCTGAAAGGCAGGATTGGACCAGAAGGCATCCCAGGGCTAAATGCCCGTCATTCCATGACAGGATAGGAATTGAGACACTTTGGTGGTAAGTGGGACGAGACATGGGCAGACTCCCCTGATATGTGGGAGGGCTGCCTCACCACCAAGGGTGACACTTCGTAGGGCATTCATTTTCCTTATTCCAACCCCCCAGCCCCATCCCAGAGCAGGCTAGAAGCCGCCTGCAGTGAGCCATCATCTTCTCTAGGCCTCACTACGGCGCCTGCTTGTCTGTCCTCACAGGTGGGGACTCACGATGGAGCATATCCGTGCGGGGTACTGAGACGCACAGCACCATGACAAGGGCACCTGGAAGTAAATTTTGGGAGGGAAGGAGGGCCTGTATTGAACTACTGGGAAACTTGAAATAACACTTCTTTTTCCTGTTGCAATTTAGTACATGGCTGATGAGGAGAGCTAGGAACACACAGAAGGTTAAAACTACTGCCATTAGTGTGCTATGTATGTCCTTCCAGTCACTTCCATATAAAACGAAAATGACTGAACATGACCACCCTATCTCAGAGTATACTTTTCTCGGCATTTTCCCCTTTCTTCATCACGGCCGTTTTAACTTTTGCCGATTTCTGTTAATAGCGATGCCTTGGTTGTTTAGCAGAGGCCCCCGAAATAAGGCGCCTGCCTCTAAGGCAAGCAGGGAACAGGAAGAAGATTTTATAATTTCCGTTTATATATATTTTTTTCAACAAATGGATTTCATTTATTTATTTATTTATTTATTTATTTATTACTTTTTTTTCATTTTTTCAGTGTTCCAAGATTCATTGTTTATGCACCACATCTAGAGCTCCATGCAATACGTGCCCTCCTTAATACCCACCACCAGGGTCTCCCAACCTCCCACTCCTCTACCCTCCCCTCCCCTCCCCTCCAAAACCCTCTGTTTCTCAGAGTCCACAGTCTCTCAAGCTTCGTCTCCCTCTCCAGTTTCCCCCAACTCACTTCTCCTCTCCTTCACCTAATGTCCTCCATGTTATTCCTTATGCTCCACAAGTAAGTGAAACCATATGATAATTGACTCTCTCTGCTTGGATTATTTCACTCAGCATAATCTCTTTCCATCCTGCCCATGTTGATACAAAAATGGGGTATGCATCGGGGCTGCCTGGGTGGCTCAGAGGGCTAAGCCTCTGCCTTCGGCTCAGGTTATGATCTCAGGGTCTTGGGATCGAGCCCCACGTCGGGCTCTCTGCTCAGCAGGGAGCCTGCTTCCCTTCCTCTCTCTCTGCCTGCCTCCCTGCCTACTTGTGATCTCTGTCTGTCAAATAAATAAATAAAATCTTAAAAAAAAGGGGGGGGTATGCATCTTCTGACGGAGGCATAATACTCCATTGTATATATGCACCATATCTTCTTTATCCATTTTTAGGCTTTTATTTAATTCCAGTTAGTTAACAGAAAATGTAATATTAGGTTCAGGTTCATCATAAAGTGATTCAATACATCCATGTAACACCTGGTGCTCGCTACAAGTGCCTTCCTCAGTCCCCATCACCTATTTTTCCCCGTCCTCTACCATCTTTCCTCTGGTGACCAGGGGTGTGTCTCTCTGATTAAGAGTCCATTTTTGATTTTCCTCTCTCTTTCTTTTTCCATTTGCTTATTTGTTTTGTTTCTTAAATTCCACGTATGACTGAAATCATGTGGTCTTTGTCTTTCCCTGACTGATTTATTTCACTTAGCATGATACTCTCTAGATCCGTTGGTGTCTTTGCAAATGGCAAAATTTCATTCTCTTTTAAGCTGACTACTATATATACCACTTCTTCTTTTCCATTCCGTTTATATTTTTACCTCTTTTTAAAAGTGTGTGTGTGTGCGTGTGTGTGTTTATTTCATATCATGTAAAAACACGTCTGGAGGTAAACTCTCCCGAGCTGGGATGGGGGTACAAGGGTACTGTTAGAGACTTAAAACTCTTTGTCATCTCCTGCCCTCCTTTTATTTTTTTTTTAAGATTTTACTTATTCATTTACCAGAGAGAGAGAGAGGGAGAGCATAAGCAGGGAGAGAGGCAGGCAGAGGGAGAAGCAGACTCCCAGCAGGGAGCCTGAAGTGGGACTCGATCCCAGGACGCTGGGATCATGACTTGCGTCGAAGGCAGATGCATCATTAACTGAGCCACTCAGGTGCCCCAACTTCCTGCCCTTCTACCTCAGGTATGGGCCTTCATTCCCAGGCTGGTAGCCTTGTGTGCGCCTGCTGGCTGCTTCTGTGTGTGCTTTACGTTACATTCCAGGCAGAAATCAGAGGAAAGAATGAAGAGCAAAGGGTTTTCTCCTAGTGAGACTTTGACTTTCATTCAAGAAAGGACATTATCTTTCTCATGGATCAAAACAAAGAAAGCTGGCAAATGGAAAACTTTCAGGTTCTTAGCTTCTGTGTCAAAGGAAGTCAGGGACATAGAGAATTGGAAATTGTTGTGGGTCTAGATTATCCGTAGGGTCAACTGCAGTCCTCCCTCCAGGAATACACACATATGTGTACACACACACACACACACACGTACACACATGCATGCACACACACACACATACACACAGCTTTGCCAGGTGATTTCAAGGGATGGAGGGAGACCTGCTCTGTAGGGTCAAACTGGGACCGAATGGATGCTCTGCTCAGCCCAAAGCCAGGGAGCATGAGAGAAGCAGCAGGAAAAGGAGCTGGAAAAGAGAAGATAAGGTGAACCTCTATGAATGGGACTGGCAGATAGGGAAAGCAGAGTGGCCCTGGAGGTTATAAGCCACAGGCAGGATAATAACAGTGAAAAAGAAATATAATGGCAAAGAGAAATACAAAGGAAAAAGCAATCCTCCAATGGGGAACAGGTGAACAGTCCTTTAGGTGTCTGAAGATTAAGGGTGTGCACCCCCCGAAGGACAGAAGTCAGCTCTCCAGCATGGGTGGAGGTGGTGGTGGAGGAGGAGGCCGTTTAGCAGAAGTTGGGCCAAGTTCTAGTAACTTCTGTAGAAACATAAGACGTGCATTAGGACTTCAAAGGAGTTCTGCAGAAGGTTTGGTAACTTGGAGATTTGAAGTCTGATATCCGGGAATATCCATCAGGATCAGCTCCATTCTGTAGAATGCTGCCATGTGGTGTTATGTTAGCTGTTGTAAATCATTTCTAGTGCAGTTTACACACTGGTAGGAAATGATCACGGTGTTTGCATGAGACACGTGCCTCATAACATACAACTAAGCAGCACAGTATCCAGCGGTATCCCTGAAACGATTCTGTAGGACCTACAACAGACTCTTGCCAGGTGGACAAAGCACAGACCCACAGTCCAGTATCTTTGGACATTGTAAGTTGCAGGAGCCAAAAGTTTTTGAGAACAACAAGGCGTTTGAGCCACACGTATTTTCCTCTAAGAAACTTGGTACCAGGGGCGCCTGGGTGGCTCAGTGGGTTGAGCCTCTGCCTGCGGCTCAGGTCATGATCTCAGGGTCCTGGGATCGAGCCCCGCATGGGGCTCTCTGCTCAGCAGGGAGCCTGCTTCCCTTCCTCTCTCTCTGCCTGCCTCTCTGCCTACTTGTGATCTCTCTCTCTGTGTCAAGTAAATAAATTTTAAAAATCCTTAAAAAAAAAAGAAAGAAACTTGATACCAGAGAAGGATATTACTCTAGAAAATAAGTTTAAAAAAAAAAAAAGGAAATCATGAAGATGAAGAATTCACTGATTTTTTTTTTTCCCTAGAGGAAGAAATACCCGATTCCTGAAAACAGCCTACATCCCGAACAGTTGCCTGGAAATGACACCACTGGTTAACTTTTATAAAGCATTCCAAGTGTTGATCAGCAAGTTCTGATGCTTCCAAGTGCCCAAAGAGGTATGCAATTTAAATGAGTTTAATATTTTTACCTGTATCTGACTTGGAGGCCAACCATACATAAACTTTTCTGTGTGCGTGCCACCGACTTGATGTCTCTCTCTCATTATAAGGACACAAGCCTTAGGAGGTTAGGATCCCACACTTATGACTTCATTTAAAGCCATATCTTTTTTTTTTTAAGATTTTATTTATTTATTTGACAGACAGAGATCACAAGTAGGCAGAGAGGCAGGCAGAGAGAGAGAGGAGGAAGCAGGCTCCTTGCTGAGCAGAGAGCCCGATGTGGGGCTCAATCCCAGGACCCCGGGATCATGACCTGAGCCGAAGGCAGAGGCTTTAACCCACTGAGCCACCCAGGCACCCCTAAAGCCACATCTTAAATATGGTGAGGGTTAGGACTCCAATATAGGAATTTTTTTGGAGGGGGAGGCACCGGTTAGTCCACTGCAATTTGTTTGTATCTCTCCAACTGTATGTTTCATAGCATCTCAAAACCCCAGCAGTCCCTATACTCATCTTCATGTGCAGTTTAAGAAGACAAATGTGTGCTCACGTTAGAAAAGGTACAATCTTCTGCGAAGCAGCAAGACAAATACCTCAAAGGAAAATGGGCAAAGAAGGGAGATCGAAATTCACAGAAAGGAAAAAAAAAAAAAAAAAAGGCTAAAAAAACCCCCCAAAACAAAAAGCCCACAAGATGGGGTGCCTGGGTGGCTCAGTGGGTTAAGCCTCTGCCTTTGGCTCAGGTCATGATCCCAGCGTCCTGGGATCGAGCCTCACATCGGGCTCTCTGCTCAGCGGGGAGCCTGCTCCCTCCTCTCTCTCTGTCTGCCTCTCTGCCTCCTTGTGATCTCTGTCTGTCAAATAAATAAATAAAATAAAATTTAAAAAAAGAAGGGATTCACCCAGAGTTCGTAAGGGTCCTCTACGAGGAGGATGATAGGGCGTGTCGGCTTGCCCGGGACAGTTACGGTGCACAGCTGCCATAGCTAATGGCATTGCTAATAGCACCGTTTTCGCTCTCAAAACTGTTCACCCCGGGTATAAGGGTTGTGCTCCCAGCATACGTGTGGTGGTGCTGGGAGGAGGCAGGGAGGGTGTTGGAGGCAATTTGCAGAGTGGAGAGGCCAAATGTGTTGGGTTCATGCTCTTCCGCAGAGAGAAGCAACAGAGTAGATGTACTCTTGGAAAAATATATGGGTCTTAAAAACACGGGCTGAATGAAAAAGAAACAGATGGAGGTTTCTAACTATAGTTGCACACCATTAGGATTGATGCATATAAAACTATATGTTGTATAAGAACACAGAGTAGCAAAGGGGCTTGCATTAAGCACATTGAAATGGTTGCCTTGGGACAGATGAGGCATAGCAGTGAAATAAAAAGAAAGGAAGAAAGAAAATGAGAAGGGTCCTCTTAGACCAAAGATGATAATGAACCATTGAGAAGTGTGGTTAACTCAGGCCATAGTATCTGAAATCAAAAAGGAAGAGTCCCATCAAATAGATAAAAGCAAAGAATTTTTTAAGCATTCAAAAAAATTAAACCATAGTTTTCTTGAGAAATTGGTATTTATTTATCCATGTGTTTCTTTAGTTTCTTAGGCTCCAAAAGACATTGAAGTCTGCTTAATAAGTATCTTAAATAAGGGCCCCTAGGGAGCTCAGTCAGCTAAGCATCTGACCCTTAATCTTAGCTCAGGTCTTGATCTCAGGGTTGTGAGTTCAAACCCTGTGTTGGGCTCCATGCTGCGGTGGAGCCTACTTTGGAAAAAAATAAAGTATCTTAAATAAGAAAAAAAATAAACATGAGAATCATGGAGTATACAGAATACGGAGTATACAGAACTAGAAAAAATAAGGCAAAATCAGGTGTGAAGTTAATATCTAAAATTCACACCAAAATATCCTATAGATTTTCCAGAACCATTCCAAGTGCTAAGAAGCAGCCCAGTTGTTCCCCATTCTGAGATCAGAGAGAAATTTCTCCCTTGGGCTCTCATAAGGAGGGCATTGTGTAATGAAACAGTAACCTAGAAAACTCATCGTTACAGAAAGACTCATCCCAAAGCCATGTTGAATACCTAAATGCTAATTTACTCTAACACGGTTTGGGCCCCTTGGATTTCAGCCAGATAACTAGGTTTCAGTTCCAGGATACTCGAGGAAATGTTCCTGTGAATGTAGTAAACCTGTGTGGCCCGCAGACATTTGGGCTTTTCCACTTCGTTATGAAACACAAGGCTATAAATTTCTGGTCATTATAGCATTTGCTAATGAAAGGAAAAAAAAAAGGAAAGTGTTCTTCTTCCAGATTCTACGAGCACCATTTTGCCTTTCTGCCCCTGAGAAGGGGGCAGGAGACAAAGAGAAAACGTTTTCCTCTATCTCTTCCTGAAGCAACTTTGGCAGCAATTAAATTTTTATTGACTAAAAACCAAACACAGTAGTTACTATAGTGGCTACGGGAAGTTAAGTCTATTATGTGGAAACAGGTGCCACCAGCAGACTGAAGCCAGCGAGAAGCAGTGCGTCATGGAAGGGTTTAGGGGCAGGCATCTGCAGAAAGAGTCCACTCTGAGAGGTGACCTCCACATGGACATACAGGGTGTGTGGGAGGGAGTGTGAGAGGTAGGGGAGCCCAAGAGACAAGCTGGTATTTGGTGCACTGTGGGTTTGGAGCAAGTATAGTTCATCAGATTCTTTGGGAGCCTGATTGAAATAATCTCTGAGCACTGTCCAGTTGTATTGGATTTTATTTTTATCAAGTGAACTCTGCTTATTAATCCAGTTTTTAAGAGCCCAAGAGAGGGAGGGATGGAAGGTTGATGCCGAAATAGTGGTAATTACTACCTTTCCTGTACCCTGTATGTGACTTAGGAACTCATCTTGTCAATACCTAGAGACTGTTTCTTAACCTCTGAATGTAGGACTGTAGGCTGGCTTGTGACTTGTTGTGCCCACAGAATGTGCTGGAAGCCATGATGTGCCACTTCTAAGCGTAGGTTCTCAAGAGGCTTTAAATACTTCTCTCTTTCTCTCACCTTCTCTTTCTGTCTGTCTGAACGTTGCACAACCGTGATGGAAACATATCCAGGCCAGCTTGTTCAATGATGAGAAACAAGGCCCGTTTACTCTTACCGCTCTGGCTGATTGCCGGACTATGCTAGCCCTGTGTTAGATCAGCCAGCACGTGTGGCTCAAGCACCAGAGGAGCACAAGTGCCAGAGCAAACCCAGGAGAGAGCAGGGGAGCCTCTCCCAGGGCTGCAGAAGTGCCCTGCTACCCTAGATGTGTGAGCAAAACCCCATGCTAATTGTCTGAAGTCTTTGAGTTTGGACATGGTTGTAGGCAGCAATAGCTAACTGATACAGGATGGTTCCCTGCAACTGTATTATAATTAATACGAAAAAAAATTTCCTACTGCCATAAATAAAAGAATACAAATGCAAATATTACAAAGAAAAACAATAACCACACCTTGACATTCTGGTTTATGTTTTAGGATCTTCTAAGCCAGTGAGCATGGACTCCCCTGAGAGCCCGAGTAGCTGTGAGGAAGTAGACAAACTGTAGTTCCTAGACTTGCAAAATGGAGCATCAGACCCTAGACAACTGGTTTTTAAAACACTCCTGCCTGGGGTTCCCAGCATGACTGTGGGGAGACGGCCATATGTCTGTCTTAGGAATAAAGTCTCTGAAATTTAAGTCCCCATTTTCCCCATCTCCTTCTACTTTACATGACAGAGGGTTGTTTTCTCTTCAAATATCTTTAATTACTCTTAAATCGCATTGCACCTGCTCCTGTGAATTCTCCAGCAGCTCCTTTCTTGGGGCAGTGTTTTCCACTCCACTGGTTCATGTCTCATCACCTCTCCTCAGGAAAAGGAAGCGGGGATGTGCACAGACACTTGTCACAAGCGAAGCTGGAAAAGAGCAACTTTTAATTGGGTTCTACGGTGGTTTCTGTGGCCACTTCTGACCCCTGACATTTTCTTTTCTTTGAGTTTTGTCATCAGTTTTATTGTGAGCAGTTTGGTTGGGCTTCATGTTTGCAGCAGGAAGGAGAGGCACAGCAAGACTGGCCCCTCTCTCCTGTGAAACCCCAGCATCTGTTACACGGTGGCTGAGTCTCATTATTGCTGCCGCTGCTGGGCTGCCAGGTCTTTTGAGAGCAGGCATGGAGGGCTCTGGGATTCACTAATGACTCCTGGAGAGGTGCCCAAGGAGGGTTACCATCTTGGGGAGGCCATTGTGAAAACGTGCCTGTCTGTGTCCTGCAGGAAATGAAAGAATCCTTTCCTTTTAGCACGGCTAAAGGAGGCAGTACCAGAAGTCTTAGGACCTCTGTACAAGAAAATTAAGTTTCAGTTTATAAAATACCTAGGAACTTTGGGGATCTCACGCTCTTTCTCCTTTTCAGAAATTAAAGAATTTGAGCAGTGTGGTATGACGATGTTTGAGATGCTTGGCTTCGACACATACTTGGGTTTCCTGGCTCTGCCAGGTGAACTGTATGCTTTGTGGCCCATTACTTTAGTTCTCTGAGACTTCACTTCCTACCTATGAAGTGAGAGTGATATTAAATTTGTCATGAATATTAACTTATTTAAATGTGTATAATGCCTAGCAAGCTTGGAGCATAAATGTAGTTGATAAATGTAGTTCATTTGTCCTTCCTGTCTTCCCACCTTCCCTGAGTTTTAGCTTTTTGTTTGTCTCCTTGTTTTCTTGCAGTATATGTGTGTGTGTGTGTGTGTGTGTGTGTGTGTGTATGTATAAATATAAATATAAATATAAATATAAATGTGTGTGTAAACTTTTTTTTTTTACTCTGTAGAATGAAGGATGTGTTTTTGGAAAACAAGAAGACATTGATACAAAAATCTTGAAACTGCACTTTTTACCCAATAATCTCACTTATGTAAATGTGTACTGAGACAATGGACCCAATTTTTAGAAATACAAAGGTATTTAGTCATAAAGAGATCCTATTTTTGCTTCAAAAATATGTCCTTCCTGGTCATTTTCCTGTTTACCGTATTCTTAAAAAAGGCACTGTCTTCACACTTTTTTTTTTTAATCACTTCTGCTATTCATTACTTATTCTCATTATTGTTTCCATGCAGTCAGTAAATTCCTAACCCTTCCCCAAATCATTAAGAAAGAGACCAGAATTAATTCCCCATGGGCTCAACATGAATCATTTCCTTCTAAAAAAAGATTGTCAAATAGACTTATTCCTTTAGTCTAAGCAGCTAGTTTCCAGGAGAAGCAAAACTCTGGATTCTAACCCATTTTACATGTTTATGCATCTATTGGGAGATATTTCATAATAATAAACTATGTCAGTTTCTTTTTTTAAATTTTTTTAATTTGGAATTAAATGGTCTAAAAGTACACTAAGAAAACAGTCCAGAAAGCATTCAAAATAAAGAAAAGGGAATTCATCTTGACTAGTCACTTGCTGCTTGCTCATCCCAATGCTGGGGTTTTCCAAGGAATTGCTTTTATAAAAACAAACAAACAACAAAAATCCCTGCCAGTAAGCATTTTAATCCCCCATTTCCTGAAAAGGAAACTGAAGCTCCGGAATTTCAAAGGGCTTGCCTACAGACCAAGAATTTGAACAAAGCGTTGTTGGACTTTAAAATCCATGTTCTTCTTTCTATTCCCACCTGCCTCCAAGGCAGTTGATTCTTACATTGGCTATACATTGTACTCATTTGGAAAGCTTAAAAAAAAAACAAAGAAGAAGAACCAACACAATACTGAAAAAGAACAAGATTGGAAGACTCATACTTCCAAATTTCAAGACTCAAGTCATCAAGACTTCAGTAGTCAAGACTGTGTTCATTGGTGAGACAGAAGACACACAGATCAGTGGAACAGAATAGAGAACCCAGAAAACACCCAGACAAATAGAGTCAACTGATCTTTGACAAAAAAGCAAAGGCAATGCAATGGAGAAAGCTTTTCAACAAGTGGTGCCAGAACAATCGGAGTCCTTACATAAAATAAAATTTTAAAAATGAACCTAGTCTTGGACCTTACACTTCTACAAAAATGAACTCAAAATGGATCATACACCTGAATGTAATATACAAAACACTTAAACTGTTAGACTAAGACATAGGAGAAAAGCTATGTGACCTTGAGTTTGATGATGAGTTTGTAAGTATATGATACAAATCATGATTTATTAAAGAAAAATTGAGAATTCAGACATCGTTAAAATTAAAAACTTCTGTTGTCTAAAGCCTGGAAAGAGAACCAAGGGACAAGCCACAGACTGGGAGAAAATATTTTCAAAACACATATCCAGTAAAGGTCTTATATCGAAAATATAAAAACAACTCCTAAAACTTAATAAGAAAACAATCAGATTTTTGAATGAGCAAAAGATCTGAACAGATGCTTCATCAAAATGCTTCACCAAAGGAGAAGATATACAGATGGAAAATTGTGGCATGCAAAGAGATACTCAACAGCATTTGTCATTAGGGAATTACAAGTTAAAACAGTAATTGATGAAGTTTTAGAATATAGGTGAGGTTCAGTGGGGTGGAGGCCAGAGCCCACGACCAAGAAAGAATTCTTGAGACATCTTTGGTACAAAATGGTGGTTTATTAAAGCACCGGGACAGGACCTGTGGGCAGAAAGCGCTGCTGCCCCAAGGGTTGTGAGGGGTGGTAGGTTCTGTGTGATGAGGTTGGGGAGGTAAGGTAAGGGAGGTTTCAATAGAACTTTCATATGCTAAAGAGGACCTATAAGATATGGGATACCAATGACCTTACCATTGTCAAGGTCTTTTTTTCCCTTCTTTTCTTAGCAAGGTATTAAGATAGGTGGGAGATTCCTAAAGAATGTCACATATGTCCCACCGAGCAGTGAGGGTTGCAGGATGTCAGCTTTTGTCCTAAGCCAGCCTTCTGTTCCCTCATCAGTAATGAAATAGCACTACACATCTATTATAATGGCTAAAATTTAAAAACTGGCATCAGTTAGCTAAAGCTGTGGAGCAACAAAGTAATCTCATTCATTGCTAGTTGGAATGCCAAATAGTTTAGACATTTTGAAAGATACTTTGGTACTTTCTTACAAAGATAGGTGTAGTCTTACTATATCATTCAGTGATTGAACCACTAGTACATATTTACTGTTTTAAAAACATATTCATACAAAAAAACCCTACATAGGAATGTTTATAGCAACTGTATTTATGATTTCCCAAACTAGAAGCAACCAAGAAGTCCTTCAATAGGTATATAGATAAGTAAGCTGTGGTACACCTCTATATAATGGAAGATATTAAGTTGTTAAGTGAAAGAACCCAGTATGAAAAGGCTATATATTTTATGACTCAGATTACATGACGTTCATGAAAAGGCAAAACTATAGAAATGGTAGAAAGATCAGTGGTTTCCAGGGGCTCAGGGGAAGGGTTGATTAAGTGAAGCACGGAAAATTATTTAAGACAGTAGAACTATTCTGTATGATAACTATAATGGTAGATATATTATGCATTTGTCAAAACCTATAGAACTTTATAGGACAAAGAGCAAACTTGACACATTTTTTTAAAAACATTTTATTTTATTCGACAGAGAGAGAGATCACAAGTAGGCAGAGAGAGAGGGGGAAGCAGGCTCCCCGCCATGCAGAGTCCCATGTGGGGCTCAATCCCAGGACCCTGAGATCATGACCTGAGCAGAGGCTCAACCCACTGAGCCACCCAGGTACCCCAAACTTGACGCAGATTTTAAAAAGTTATTTAGTAGGTCAGGATCCCAGGATGAAATGCAGAATTGTGACAAAGCAATGTAACTGTATTGCAAATGTATTGGACAACCTCACTGAAGGTATGGAGGAGAAAATGTACTGACCTAAGTAACCTTGGAAGTGAGCGCAGTCTGTAAGACTAGAGGCAGAAGGAACTATACATAAGCGTTGTGCTGTAGTTGATAAACTTGTTTCCCATGAGGGTACAGGTTAACAATTCTGATACCACTAGCATGCATGCTGTAAGTCAACAGTTAAGTAAATGTATAGACAATGGTGGGAGGCAAGTTTCTCACTGTTGGAGTGGGATGTTAAAGAAAAGCAAGAGAGGCTGGAAACATCCAAGTGATAATTGGATTAGAGTTGGAGATGTCAGTATGGACTCATATTAACATAATATAGATACAAATACATACAGAAGTACTTATAGGTATGTGTATATGCATAGGTTAGTATGCACACACATAATTTCCTTGTTCTGTTGACAGAAAGACCCTAGAAGCAATGACACTCCTGTAGCAATGAACACACCTAGCACCCAGATCTTGGTTTCTAATATCCTTCTCCAACCAAAGGAACCAGAACTTGGATAAATGACTGATTCTAGGACTAGGGCAGGGAATACCTAAGATGAGCATGGAGCATCTCATGAGGCCCAGAAGGAAGAAGGTGCTCAGAAAAACACCACCACTACCAAAAAGAGACACAGAGCCAACTAAAAGAACTCCTAATAGCCAGAGCTGGAATGCTGAAACAGCAAAACGAATAAATTGGTAGTAGATTGAAACTTAAAGTAGAAAATAAATGTATCTATGTGATATAAATAAATGGAGGAAAATAGACACATTTGCTGTATCGAAGAATTCTAAAAATTTCGTGTAGATCCTAAGCCTCAAGGAAATGGAATATAACCCTGCATTCCTTAAGTGTGGGTTGCACATGGTGACTTCCTTCAGAAGAGTCCAGTAAGATCAAAAGGACAAAAGACTAACTTTGTCCTGGAGAAACCTGACAAACACTGTCTCAGCCAAATGATTAGGGTCAACATCACTACTGACAAGTCATGTTAACATATGTGTCCTTGATCTGATGTAGTAAGAATGGCTTCCTCTTATGGTCTTCTTCCCAAAAGCATGTAACCCCAGTCTGATCATGATAAAAACATCAGACCAATCCCAACTGAGGGGCACACTACAAAATATGTGGCCAGTACTCCCCCAAACCATTAAGGTAATCAAAAGCAAGGAACGTCTGTGAAACTCTTGCAGCCCAGAAGAGCCTCAGAAGATGGGGATCCTGGATACAGAAAGCAAATTAGGGGAAAACTGAGGAAATATGAATAAAGTATGGATTTTCATAAATAATAATGTAGCAATATTAGCTCCTTAGGGGCACTCGGTTGGCTTAGTCGGTTAGGCATCCGACTCTTGACTTTGGCTCAGGTCATGATCTCTGGGTCGTGGGATCGAGCCCTGGGCCCGGCTCTGTGCTCCATGGAGGTCTGCTGGAGATTCTCTCTTCCTCTGCCTCTCATCCCACTCATGTGCACGATCTCTCTCTCTCTCTTTCTCAAATAAATAAATCTTTTAAAAATATGAGCTCATTCATTGTAACAAATGTACCATACTCCTATAAAATGTTGATAATAGGGGGAAATGGGTGTGGGGTCTATGGGAAATGTCTATAGTCTCTTTGCAGTTTTTTCCATAAACCTCAAGCGCTTCTAAAATCAAACATTTATTTAAAAGAATTTATAATGCCTGGTGCTACCCTCAGATTCTGATTTCCTCTGGGTTGTGGCCCAACCCCAAAGACCTTAGCCGCCTGGGTGATTCCCGTGTGCCTTGCGCAAAGGACCCTAAAGGAAGGGGTGGATGTTCCCTTCTCCTCTCTTGTCTAATTACAATCAATGCTCCGACCTTGTCCTTGGTTAAACAGCAGCGTGACTTAAAGATTTTGGTAGTTTGACTGCAGCAGTTCTTTAAACGTACAGCCACAGCTATGGAATTTGGAAAGTGATATTTTTCATTAAATAAAAATTCTTCTCCAGGAAGCTTCAAGGACCATAAACAGTTGAGGAAAAGAGTGAAGGGCAGAGGGTACCAGGCGCGTCATCTGTCTAAATCCGTGCTCAGCGGGAGGGCCTTTTGTTTCCTGCTGCTCCCCTGGGCCTCGTGTACATGGAAGTGAGTCATCCCTGAGGTTTTAGGTGCAGTGGGTTTGGCTTTAATTGGGTGGTAGGCGCATTCTCCAGGGTCGGCTTGAGACCCGTGATGTAAAAGCACCACGAGCTGGGGAGGGCCGTTTCAAGGCTCAGGAGCCGTGAACTGCAGCCAGCTTTCTGTTTTTCTCTTGCAGGAAATCCAGCAGCAGAAGTTCCTGGTGCGGGGGGGAGGGGGGTCTCATCTGATGCTGGAGATGATCGGCTCCCCTAGTCAGAGACTTGACGTTCTTGACCTCGGTGCTCTTGACCCCAGCACCCAGACCAACCTCTGTGAAGAGACAGAGCCCAAGATGCGACCTGTCCTCACACACACACAATCGTGGTGCCTATTGGAAATAGCGAGGCTATATTTTCTTGACTTGCTTTGTTTGCTGAAAACCTGAAGAAGCCAGGAATTGCTTCCTGTGCCTGAAGGTATGAGGAAGAGTTATTCCCACCCATCATTTTCTTTCTCAGAAGATAGAAATGGTCATTAGTAGAAGTTTCTGCTTTTTTTAAACCTATAAATATTTTTAATTTTTATAGTTGATTTTATTATTTATTATATTTTATACATGACTATATTATTGTATATTATATACCAGATAATATGTCGAATACTATAAATATATAATTAATATTTAATCTTCTATAATACATTAATGATATAATTAATAATATATAATTATATAAATACATATCTATAATTATTTTAATAAATAATTTTAAACTGGTAAAATATTAAGCAACCAGAAAATATTTATTGTTCTTACACGTAATTCCTACACTATGTTAGGCATTGAGGGGGACATTTGTAAAGCTAAAAATTAATAGTAATAGCTATTGTATTAGTAATACAAAAAAAGTAATAGCCTTTTATTCTTTGATCTAAGTAATGGTTGAGTGTGTATCGAGTAACAGACATCTGGGCACTAGAGATTAAGAAAACTAAGATTGGTTTCCTTTCTTAAGTAGCGTGTAGTTCAAGAACTTATGGTCTAGGATGGGGGTTCCCAGTTGGAGGTGATTTGCTCCCCAGGGGACAGGGGACAGTGTCTGGAAGACAGCTGGGCGGCACTGCTGGGATGGCTGGGAGATGCTCCTGACATTGAAGGAGTAGAGACCAGGGATCCTACGGAACATCTTCCAAAGCACAGGACAGCCTCCAACAACACAGAATTAAAGGCCCCAGAATGTCCCTAGTGCCAAGGTTGACAGTCCATGCAAACCCAGTGGGCCCTTCCTTAAACCAGGAGCTCACGCTCCAGGTGTCAATTGACAAAGCAAACCGTAAAGCCACCTCCTGCCCTCTCTTTGCCAGGAGGGGCTGGAACAGGGGCGGGGCCCCAGCTGAAGAGAGAGGAAAGGTTACCCCCCCCCTTTCCTCTCTCTTGGAAGAGAGAGGAAAGGTACCCCATGCAGGGTACGGTGGCACTGATCGGAGGACAGTCAGCGTTCTTCTTTTGGTTCCCAGAATCGTAACCAGGATATTCCAGGACAGAGGGCACGTCCGGTTAAATCAGGCTGCGCCACAGATGACCCGAGCCTTCTCCTTTTGAGTCACCCCCAATATGCAGGCGTCTTAGCAAAGCTGATCTTTGAACAGCAGGGGTCGGAACTGCACGGGTTCACTTACACGTGGGTGTTTTTCGATAAATACGGTTAAGTACTGTGAATGTATTTTCTCTTCCTTCGGATTTTCTTAAGAGCGTGCTCTTTTCTCTAGCTTTATTGTAAGAATGCAGTTTTTATAAGATGTATGATATACAAAATGTGTGTTAATTGACTTGCTGTGATCAGTAAGTCTCTGTTTACTAGTAAAGTTTTGGGAAACTCAGAAGTCGTCCAAGGATTTTTGACAGTGTGGGAGCTCAGCCCTCCTAACTTCTGAGTTGTCAAGGGTCAACTGTGATAGTATTGAAAGTCAGTGACACTTTTAAAATTTAAACATAGCATTTGCTCCTCGGTTGAAACTACTATAAAGCTTTTGTATTATCATATGTATTACTTACAAGTTTATATTTTACAAGTGGCCTTGCAGCCATGCTGCTCGATAGAGCCACTGGCCACATGTGGCTTTTTAAACTTAAATTTGTTGAGATGAAAGAAAATTTAAAATGTATTCCACCACCACACTGGTCACATGGAAAGTGCTCACTAGGCGCATGTGCTTATTGGCTGTTGAACTGGACCGCGGGAACATTTCTTTTTTCTTTTTTTTTAAGATTTTATTTACTTATTTGACAGAAGGAAAGAGATCACAAGTAGGCAGAGCAACAGGCAGAGAGAGGGGGAAGCAGGCTGCCTGCTGAGCAGAGATCCCGACGTGGGGCTCGATCCCAGGACCCTGAGATCATGACCTGAGCCGAGGGCAGAGGCTTAACCCACTGAGCCACCCAGGAGCCCCCAGCAGGAACATTTCTATCATCACAGAGAGTTCTATTGGACAACACTGCCTTATAAGCCTTTTCTAAGGATGCTTGCCAGCACGCTGCGCGGTAATTGCTAGAACAGGCTTGTTTTCTAGCCTCTGAGACCCCAGGGCAAGCACTTTGCATCATCTCGTTACCATTGTCTGTTAGAAAGACCTGTTTTGCTGGGAGGGACCGTCTTTTGTCAGCCATGCAGTTCTGTGAAGGGGCTATGTCATAGATGTTGGGTAATATATCAGATGATTGAAACCGATTTTCCAGAAGGTGTAACAGTGTAAAATTCAAGTAGATAACCTCTATAAGGCATTTCTGATCTAAGTCAAGTGTGCATTGTTAAATATTAATTCCATTAAGGTATGTCGGCAGGGAATTAAGATATGTGACCCAAATAGATTTCTTTCTAGTAATTGAGTATGATAGAGAACTGGTGCTCAGTGGATCGTAACCGGGGATAAGTCAGGAAGAAGGGGGGAGGGAGGAACAGAAAGACCGGGGAGCTCCTGCACAATGCATGGGTTGCCCCCACGTAGGGTTTGTCAACATGGTGGGGCAGGTGGGTGGGTATGGAAAGTCTTGCACATGTCTATTTTGAAAATATTTCCCCGGTAAGTCCGCTGTACCCAATCCAGGGGAGTATTGCTTAGACATACTGAAAGAAAATGATTAATGTGCCTCTCTTCCACTCTATGATGGGGGCAGGTAACCTTAAAAAGACACCTGGGCTCCACCTCTAGGTGGAATTCTGTGCTCTTTGGGTGGGCCCAGATCTCACTATCCCTCTTTCAGAAGACCCACTGGTTCTTTCCAGCAACCCCTCCCCTTAGGATCAGCTGGTTCAGAACCACTGCCTCAGGCACTTCCTTGCATTATCCCTGTTTGTCTAGGGCAAGCTTGTGCAGGCTGTCTATCACAATCCCTTCTTGGATGTATTTTCTTATCAGTGCCTGAAGTGATGATACGCTGTGCTGCTGATCAAAGAGGTGTCACATGTCCCCGGGACACGATGGCCAGAGAGGACACTCAGGTAAGGAAACCAAGGAGCCCCACTTGTAGTTTGTGCTCAGGTTACAGGGTGTACTTTGAGAGGAAGGTGGGCCATGGGTGTCTGAGCAGGGCTAGAAATCCTCTCTAAGACGCCCTCATCAAGCCCTTGGGCAACTGTTTCGGTTGAGATTTCAGTTTGGCCCTGGAGTTTGGGTCGTGTTTGTTAAGATCAGAAGGCTGTTCCTAACTGGAGAGAAGCCTAGCCATCCATCAGATGGAGAGCTCGCTCTGCGGATGGATAGAAGGCTTCAACACCCTTATCCCAACCCTCATTTAAGCTGGAATTTCACACCATGTTGTCAAGGCATATTGGGCCTGAATGGACCTGTCTGTGTTTTTCACTTTTGTTTTTTCTGTTAATGCATTTAACATAGCTCTGGTCCATTCCACATTTTCTTTATCCTTGGTTTCAGATTTTCCTTTGGCAGAAATTCAGTTTTCCCTACGATATGTAAAATGCTGATCACTTGGGATTTTAAAAGCATAAGGTGGAACTCATATCATTGGGAAACTATCCAGAATATAAAGTCCTTTCGGTGGCATGTTGCACAACATATGACATAAGCAAAAAATGTTCTAGCATCCCCAGCAAATGTCCAACCCTAGCTTCCTGCGCCTCTTCAGGGCAGCAGAATATGTTGGTTGTGAAGGTAAAAGGGTATGAAAACAAGGAGACTGGAACAGATTATAAATCAGTGGGTTTGGTTCCATCTCTGAGAAGCCTTTGTGAATGTTTCTCCATGGGGTCTCCCAGGACTTGGGATGTCAGGGGTGTGAAATGCCCTAAGATTCTGGAGACCTGCCGGGTTTGTCTTTCCTAGAGAACCCAAAAAAGGAGAAGGAGAATCTTAAAGCCATGTTTAGTTTTGTCTTAAAAAATTCAGTAATCCCAAGGAAGCGAGGAAGGAAAATCCCAAGGGATCTTCCCAAGATTCCCAAGATCCTAAGGGATCTTCCCAAGGGAGTGAGGGAAGGCAAGGGGTGGTGGTGTGGGGGGGGGGGAGGACTGACTCTAGAACGCTTGCTGGGACTGCGTCATTCATTAGCAAATATAACTACCTGTCATTCGCCGAACACTGAACACTGTCGTAAGATGTGGCTATGTGACACGATAAAACATACATTTGGTCTTTGTCCCCAGTCCTGGCTGGCACAGAGCTCCTAAAATCCTTGCGATTTTAAGAGTGTTAAGAATATCTTTTGTACACTAATGAGGTGACTGAACACAGGTCCTCAGATCGCTTCAGGATAGGGTTGTTGACAAGGAACCAAGCATGGGAGAGGGCTCGACCGATCAGCCCCGCCTTCAACAGCCAGGGAGGAAAGAGGAGCCGGAGATTTAATTCAATCATCAGCGCGGCCAGTGATTTAGTAAATGGTTTAGGAATGAAGCTTCCAGAAATGCTCTGAAACAATGAGGCTAATGGAGCTTTCAGTTGGTCAAGACGTTGATGTGCTGAGAGGGTGACACACTCAGCGGGTTAGAAGTTGTGGATCTCGTCCCCCCATCCGTCCCTCCATATGTTGCCCTGGGAACCTCTTCCATTTGGCTGTTGCTGAGTTGTAGCCTTTCTATTGAAACTGTAATAGAGATTAGAGTGCTTTCGTGAGTTGTTCTAGCGAGTTACGGAACCTGAGTGGGAGTCACCGGGACCTCCAAGTCTGTAGTCAGCTGGACAGATGGTTAGGTTTCCTGGGACCCCATTTGTGGCTGATGTCTAAAGTGGGGGCCTTTTGTGGGACTGAGGCCTTAATTTGTGGGGTCTGTGCTAACATTTGAGTAGTGTCAACACTGGATTGAATTATTGGATACCTGGTTAGTGTCAGAGCATTGGAAAATTGATCAGTGTTGGAAAGACGTAGCTGGGGATAAGATGGTGAACAGGAGCGAACATGTTTCTGTTCTGTAAAACTTACAAATACCTTAATGCATCTGTTGGGTCATTTCGCACTATGCTAAATATCACCTACCTCCAGATCCTCTCACCCCAGTCTTTAGAGACTGACCCTTATGGACCGCATCCATGGGCACCCTGCCCTTTGTCTCTGGTTGGACTTGACCAAATGGGGAGCCCCGGTGGGAAACTGGAGGGAGGGGGAGAGAGAGGTCACTCGGGATATTTACTCTCCTCACTTCCTCCTTGGGAAGATGCCTTGGGCTGTGTCCCGAGACAGAATCCCACTACTCCTTTCAAGACAGCCTTCTCTGTATGGCTTCCTCCTCCTTCCAGGCTCTGTAAACCACTGTTCTTCTCTCTTCTTGTGCCAAGAGGGTGGGAACAGTGCTTCAGCTCCTAATCCTGGATTATTGCCCCCACAGTTCCTTTTTTTTTTTTAATACCCTAGGTACACCTTTGTATAATAAAAAAAATTATTTATACAGAATAAATAAACCTTATTTGAATAATTCTGATATGGACGAGCCATCTCATTGGGACCCTAACTAATACAAGCACTGTTCACTTAAATGCCAGACTTGTGGCCAAATATGTTGATTTTTGTTTTAACATCGTGGATGCTAAACCAGCCATTAGCTGCTGCTTAAGAAGGTCATCCTTGTTAGCAGTGATACAATCACTTCACAGAATGCTTATCTTGGTACATCCTTTGGCCTGAGAGCATACGTTCAGTGAGGGAAAGAGAAGGGGAACAAAGCCAGTGAGGGAAAGAGAAGGGGAACTAGGCCATCAGTTCTGTTGGATAGCATTTGCAATTGCAATTTCAGTTGCCAGAATGCTCTTCTTACCCATTATGGTTCTGGCATTAGTGCTGTATTCCAGGCTTGGGACATACAGCAATAGCCCAGGATTTATACCAGCACGATACATTCTGATGAGAGGCTGATAAATGCTGTAGAAAGCGATTGTTATTAGCTGTTTTATTGGTGAAATAAAACAGGATAGTAGCACTCAGAAGCTCAGTAATTGTGCCTAGGACATGTTTCCTTCCATGCCAAGCATTACGTTTATTACGGGTCTTTTTGTGTGAACCTCCACCCCCTCCCAGCACCTCCTCTAGAATTTCTCAGAAGCTGGTTTTTCCAAATGATGAGTGTCTTGTAAAAAGATTCCCATTTGTAAGTTTGGCTTTCATAGGAGTTACTTTGAGCCTTCTTTCGTCCTTATTTTACTTTCCAAAGCCATTACTGAAATAAAAAGTTGGGATGGCCAGACCAGATCATGAGAGATGGCTTCAGCCTGTGTGTGTAATAGTCCGTCAATCTGTAGATGAGAGGGAAAGCTTTTCTTCCAAGATGGTGTATGTTTACATCTCAGGGGAACTGGTGGGAGGAACCTTCATCCTTGAAAAAAGCCCCCTAATGCTCTACCTGAGGTAACTGAGGCCCAGAGATGCCAGGCGGGAGACTTGACTGAGAACACGGCTCTTATTAGTATATTGGGGCTGCTGGGACAGAGGGCCACAAACTGAGTGGCATAAATGACAGAAATGTATTGTCTCTGAGTTCTGGAGGCTAGAGTCCAAAATCCAGGTGTTGGCAGGATCGGTTTCTCCTGAGGGCGGAGAGGGACAAATCTGTTCTCAGTGTTTCTCCTGGACTTGTCAATGGCTGTCTTCTCCCCACGTTCATTCGCATCATCTTCCCACGAGGTGTTATCTGTGCCCAAATGTTCCCATCTTACAAGTACACCGCCATATTGGATTAAGGCCCATCCTAATGACCTCATTTTAACTTAATTACCTCCCTAAAGACTCTATTTCCAAAATGAAGTCACATTCTAAGGTACCAGTGTTAGGACTCCAACGTGAGAATTTGAGGGGGATTACAAGACAGCCCATCACAAGAGCTGCCCAAATACTGCCTAGAACCTTGGTCTTCCAATGCCCTTGCTTGTTTTTTCCCCTCCTGCACCATGTGCCTTTTAATATTCGTACTCTCATCGCTGCAGAGAAGATGTGTTCTTTTTTGTGGACATAGGGTACAGAGGTGGGTCAGAACCTCCCATCTCTCAGACATTTCAAATCAATTTAGAAGACTATCACGTCTAGGTAAGTTCAGAGGAGTAAGGATTCTTATTAACATAGCCTTAAAATAAAATCAGCTTGGAGGTAAGCAACACATTTTTTTATTATTATGTGGCCAATAATGTTGAAACTTTTGAACAAGAGATGAAGTTCTCCCAGACGTGTCTCATAAACAGCAGCTGATACTATCACACTGTGATGTGAAATGTGTTTGTCCAACTGTTTTTCTCTTTGATGTGGAGCTCTCTGTCCCCGGGGCAAAGACTTCCATGGAAGCAAGCCTCCCTTCTAGTTGTCCTTCGATGAGTCTTTGGCAGAACCAATGCCCAAGTTCTGCATTTTAGGTTTAATTCTAAAAATCATTTTGTCGGTGTAGAGATGTTTAAAACATCTAAAGGTTATGAGGCAGCCACAATGGTGTGAGATATCTGAGGGAAATGTTTGCGCATTTGTAGGAAGATATTTTTGTCATGTTATTCCTAGTGGTCTTTTAGAGAAGGCAGATCTAAATA
The DNA here is from genome assembly GCA_004024625.1 of Mellivora capensis. NCBI lineage: Eukaryota > Metazoa > Chordata > Mammalia > Carnivora > Mustelidae > Mellivora > Mellivora capensis. Next base: position 27,748 of record PISX010023249.1, read on the forward strand.
AGATAAATTAAAAAAAAAAAGGCTTAGAGTTGTTAGTTCATGTACCATGTCACCAAGGTCAAGGTGGCTTGCTCACCGTTGCATTAATGAAAATCACTTTCATTAAAGGTTGGAACAGAAGAAAAATAACTGGGAGTTGGACTCTTTGGTAATGATCTCATGCTCCCTGTTTTGATGGAGCCCACCACGCTCATTTTGAAGGTGGGAAACCTGAGGATCAGAGAAAAACATTAAGACATCATCCGCTCAAGTACGCTCCCTCCTAGACCAATGTGCCTCTCACCCGGGGCAGCAACTGGGATGTAGACACAGTGGACTGAGGGGCCATCCCGACCACCCAGCACACTCACTAGCGGTCCACGTAGGTCTGGACGAGGGCAACTTAACTGAGTCATAGGATATGCCTCTTGGCACTGAAAAGAGGTAGTGCCCCCCAAATGTAGGATTTGCCCCCTGATCCCTCTGCTTCTTAGCATTTCCAGAGGCATCACCAGCTGTTCAATATACGCCAAGGAAAAAACGTTTGGTGGTGAAACGAATTTGGAAGATGCCACATAGTCCTCTCTTTCGCTACGCAGCGTGCACGCTGCAATACAGAAGCCTCGCGCCATGTCTTGCCATGACGAAGCCATCTGACTTTCTTTAATCAGGTGCTTGCCAAGTCATCTGAGCGTGGACCCATTTATATCTGTAAAACCGGTAAGTTGCATGCAACGCATTTTGAGAAGTGCTGTCTAAAATTTGCATAAGTTGAAGAGAGATACGGAAGAACAGTGTATGTACTGATAAAGAAATGAGATCAAGTTCATAGATGGCTGAGCAAGAGCTCTGCAGAGATATCTCTATGGACACTTGTGTGACCATCCTTAGAATCACCCACAAAAGATTCCTTGTGGCTACTGGCAGGGAGGGAGCAGTACCCTGGGCTGGCCAGGCTTTTTGCTCATGAGGTTCTTTCTTAATTGTGAGGGTGTGGATGACTGTGTGTGTGTGGGGGGGGGGGTCTGGATAATCAGATGGCTTATAAAAGAAGTATTGGGACAAGAGTGAAAAGGCAGAAAGTGGCTTTGGCCTTCACTGTGGATTTGTGATGTGACATCTCTGTTCCTCCATGGGTGAGAGTGGGTGTTACTGCATAGCTCTGGATCCCTCTGCCATCAGGCCGCCCCTAAGGAACCAGGAGGTCTCCCTGGACACTTGGGACCTCAGCAGATGCTGTGTGAAGGTGGAGGGGGGGAGGAGGAGGTTGTCAGGCTGATGACATGTCTAAGTGTTTGGGTCACCTCGGGAGGAGCTGAGTGTTGGGTACAAAGGGCCATGTCACTGCTGAGGGAAATGCGAGTGGCCTGTCAGACTCCCAGCAGCAGCCTGACTAGCTCTGCACGAGGCCGTAGTCATAGGCTTCCTGTCGCACAGGTGACGTTTCCTGTCCTCTGCTTCAGGCTGTGAGAGTCCAGGGAGTGGGATGGCTGGGGCGGGTCGTCAGGGGGACAGACCCCCCTTCCCTTTGAGAACTGACCCGTCATGCTCAGCCACAGCACAGAGGCTCCCCAGGGTCCTGGCTTCCCTTGGAATGGCGTCAAGCCCGTGCTGGAAAGACGAGCAGAGCCTTCAGCTCTCTCAGCACCACGCCCCAGTCACCTGCGTGAGTTACAGTCCCCACACTTGACCTGCTTTCCTGTGGCAAGGCCAACGCAGAGAGGCAGGAAGACTGGCAGGGCGCTTGGCCATGACTCCCAGCCTGTCGTGACTGGTCGTATCTGACATCACATCTCAAGTGATACTGATCAGGGAAGCGGTCACAAGAGGTCACAGGGCTAGAAACTCCCCAGGAGTCCTCCTGCCCTGCGTGCCCTCATGTACCCAGAACAAAAGTGTGGGAGGCCCCACCCCGACTTCCAGCTGGTTGCCTGTGGAAGCAGGTGTTCACCTAGTTCCAGTAGAGAATCAGTTCTCTTTTCTCTGACTCTTGAACTTGGGGGAGGGGGGTTTGCAGTTAGAAGCCCTGTAATTATATCATATCCCCGGGCTGTGAGACTGCCTCTCAGGTCCTGTGTCATGAATGGGACCCTAGATGGTGTTCACTGTAGGAGAGCAAGCCAGCCTGGAAATACCCAAACTACCATGGTGAAACCCCAGTTCGCTTCTCTT
>PISX010023250.1:0-30018 GCA_004024625.1 Mellivora capensis
AAAGAAACAAGATGGGATTGGGAGGGAGACAAACCATAAGTGACTCTTAATCTCACAAAACAAACTGAGGGTTGCTGAGGGGAGGGGGTCGGGAAAGGTGGGTGGGGTAATGGACATTGGGGAGGGTATGTGCTATGGTTAGTGCTGTGAAGTGTGTAAACCTGGCGATTCACAGACATGTACCCCTGGGGATAAAAATATGTTTATAAAAAATAAAAATTAAAAAAAATACTGCAGAATACGGAGAGGCAATGAGAATTCTGCAGATTCCAAATAGCAGCGAATTCTTGAAAATGATTACTCTAAAACCATTGTGTTCTGTTTAGAACACCATTGATGTTCTCTGTAGGCTATATGGAGCCATGTCCTCTATTGAAACCAACTAGAAAGTAATAAGCGTAATAAACTACTAAAATGAAATTTAGAAAGCACTAAAGTGAACAGAAGAAACTGAAGGAACTTGGTAAAACATGGACTGTTTCAAGGAAACAGAGGCTTCTATAACCCAAATTAAGTGATAATCAGGAGTGTAACTATATGTGTTGATGTACGTTCACTAGACTAAATGGGATCCCTTGTCTATATATACATATACTGAATCATTATGTTGTACACCAGAAACTAATATAATGTTACATTATAAATTAGATCTCAATAAAAAATTATGAGACAATCAAGGAAATCTGATCATTGCTAGATAGTTGATAATATTAAGATATTTGTATTACATTTTTAGGTCAACAAACTTTTTCTATAAAGGACCTGATAGTAACTCTTTGGGCTTTGTGAGTCTACAGTCTATTTCCACTACTCAACTGTGTCACTGTAGCTTGAAAGCAGCCACAAACAATGCATAACAAATGGCTGTGGTTGTGTTCCAATAAAATATTAATTAATTGATTTTTTTGAGAGAGAGCAAGCAAGCGTGATTGGTGGGGGGAGAGGCAAAGGAGGAGGAAGAGAGAGAATCTTAAGCAGACTCCATGCTGAGTGTGGAGCCCAATGTAGGGCTCAATCTCACAACCCTGAGATCTTGACCTGAGCAGAAACCTAGAGTTGGATGCTCAACAAACTGAGCGACCCAGTCACTCTCCAAAAAAATACTATTTACTAAAATAAAAGAGGTAATCAGGGATCAAAAAAAAGTAAAAGTGACACTAGGTAAAATCTATTAAGAATGTCAAATATGAAAGTTTTCCACAAAATTTAGAAACAAAAAACAGAGAAGAAAATGAGAGAAGATAGTAGACATAGAAGAGAAAAAATGTAAATTGAACCTAAGAGGCCTTGGCATTGTGGAAAAAGAAACTAGAAAAATGGAACAAGAACTAACAACAAAACCTACAACTGAAAATAACTTTGCAGAGATGGGAAAAAAGGAAAAAACCTCTGTGTACAGATCAAAAGGACTCGGTATGACTAAGCTAAATGAAGGGAAAAATGCATCCATGTCTATCCTAACAAAAGTTTTGTGTTTACAGAGACAAGAAAATTATTTAAGGGGGCAGACCAAAACCAAAATAAAACTAAACCAAAACAAAGGAAAGAAAACATTAATTTTAAATGAACCCAAATCAGACTGACCTCAAACTTCTGCAGTCAAGAATATCAGAAGACACTGGAGCTGTGTTCATGAGAAAAAATGCAACTGAAACCAAATTATATTACATTCATGTGTAAGGCCATATAATTCAATGGTTGAACATGCAAGATTTGGAGTCAAACAGCCAGAGTTTAAATTCTGGCTACCTCATTGATCAGTGGGTCCTTGGGCAACTCTTTTACACGTTTCACAGGATGGTTGTCTCAATTAAATGAGATAATGCACACAAAGTACTCAGAACACTTACTAAAGGCCATTTTAACTTAATAACCTAGTGGAATTTAGAATTTGAACTCAGATTTGCCTGAATCTAAAATCAGGCTCCCAGACCTTGTCCTCCAGTCCTGAACTCTCTGACTCTGCATTGGGAGTTTGGCACCTGCTTCTGTGATTAGATTTATAGTGCCTGTTATGGTAACTGGAACCCATTCTCCCATTTAAATTGTCAATGGATCTTTGAAGTTCCTAGGGTAATGTAAAGAATACAGAAGAAAGAAAAAATTTAATTAGAAGGATCTCAAGGATTCTGTTGATCACATAAGCGCTATACATTTAAATCGGGCAGTGTCCAGGCTCAATACTTACTTAATAAACTTTTCTCACAGTCTCCTCCCCCTACTATCAGCATTATTCAAGAAGGGGCAGAAGAGTTTCTGGTGCTGTTGATCCAGATGACTTGTCCCATATTTGATAACTCCTAACAGCTCTGAAAAAACAAAGGTTATGCAATATGGAAACATCAATGGATCTAGATTTTTATTGTCACATTGTTGTGGCTGTTTTTCTAAGCGCCAGAAGATGCTGTAGGCCTAAACCTGGCCCTCGTAAGAGGACAGAATTGCAGCAAGCATCAAAGTCAGGAGTTGCTTCCCCTGGAGCTCACTTCAGAACTGTGCTAATATCAGACCTTTGCATGATCATTGGTATTTCCCAACAGTGCTGCTTTTCCAACATTCTTTCCCTGTGTATCCCTTCAGCAGCTGATAGAGTCATCTCTTATCAGGCTTATGATTTCTGCATACCTCCACCTTTTCTATTCTTGTGCCCAAACTGACATGAATCCTCAGAGGCCAGATTTCCATACCAACCAAAAAACTACACTGACTTGAAATGTCATGTATGGGAAAAGTTATATGAGGTATAATGAATCATTTTTATTTAAAGAGTAAAATCACATGATATTAAAACTCTTCTAGAAAATCCAGGGCTTCTATATCTCACAACTTGGGCTTTATATTTGCTTAACTACTGTTGGGCAAGGAGGAGATAACAATTCTTACCAGTCACAGTTTGGTGGCTAGCAACAGAGACTGCCTTTTGTTAACCTAAACAAAAAGAAATATTTTGAAAAGATATGGAGTTATACACAAAACTGGGGGGGAATAAAACTTTGGGAAGAACCAGAGCCAAAAGTTAATGAGAGATACAGAGACAGGGAATGGGAGAGAGGGAGGAAGGTAAGGAAGGATGTATGGAGAAACTGATAAATAGTAGAGATTAATTAGACAACGTGAGTCACAACACTGGCCAGGATGGGCTATGGGATATTGATTATAGTCCATCCTCCCAGAGAAGACCATATTTGTATATAAATGGAGGATGGATGCCAGGCAAGCAAATACAGGTAATTTTTATGACCAACATTTTCCTAAAATACTTGTAAACCTTCAATGACTGTCACACGTAAATATATGCTTAATGCTCTTCCTGCTTGGGGATTTCACTAAACGTTATCTATGTGAACTCAGAACTCATTTCTATCCTTTCTTGTGTTTTTTCCTGCATCACAATAGCTCCCATTCTTGGGAAGACTACAAATAACATCTCTAACTCCCTTGACACCAAGGTTCGGGAATTGATTTAAGCTCCATCAGTGAAATGCAACTGGGTGAGATTTGAAAGGCAGAAGTGGCGGGGGTGGGGGCAGGGACATTTTAAGTATTTATTTATTTTCCCGAAGTAGTAGCAACTCCAGACCCTGGCAGACAACAGTTTTTGCAGTGGCCAAAATTTTGTACTGCCTCGTCACCAACCTCACAGTCAGGGACAACTGAGACATCCGTCAAAATTTTCTGCAGTTCACTGGTCTCTAGAACGGGTGAGGCCTAAGCCTGAGCCTAGCAGCAGACGCCAACCTCCATTCTACTAACCCCTGCAATAATTCCGTAGGCACCAAATTTCCTGTATCAAAGCCCTGTTCTAGTAGAGACCCCTAAAATAGTTTGTTTCCTGAATTATACCTTGAATGATACAGGTATCAAAAAGCTCCTTCAATGTCACTATCAGTATAAACATTGACCTTATTGCGCATTCTTTCAGAGCTTTCTACATTGAATACCAATGCTATGTTTACTTTTCTTGCCCAGATGGCAGAATTTTGTTGAATTGTTGAGCAAAGTTTCCTCTGATTTGCCCACAGGTGAGTTTGGCAGTTTAGTTCCTCGAGAGACATCCCAGTTCTCAGAGCTATTGGGGACTCTGCTGCTTTGCTCCAGTGGTTTTCTGGTTGGGTTTCATCTTATTGCTCTCAGAAATGTAAATGACTCAGCAGTACAAAAAAAATAAGACTCGGGATTGCCTTACTGGCTATACTTTTAGGCCAGGGGGATCATAAAAGGCATAATTCTCCAAGTTGTATTATATCATGAAACATTCTCTAGTGACAGCCCTTTCAGATGAATGCAGCTCTTAGAGAAGAAGTGGACATGATTTATTAGAACTTCAGTTGCACAGTCCCTTAGATCTAGGAATGCCACAGCTAGGTAATTACCCTACTGGCATCTCACAAAAAATAAAATTAAAGTAAAATAAAATAAAATAAAATAAATGTTTAGTATAGCATTTTTTGGTAAATGTCTCTAAAAATGGAAGTAAAAAAAATTTTTTTAAGTTAAAAATAAGAATGGAAACAATAAGAAATCCTTCAGGGACAATTTAATTAAATTACGGTATATCCAACTGATAAAGTTATGCAGCTGTAAAATAACATGGTTGGCCTTGATACAGGAAGATTTCCAAGACATATTATTAAGTGAAATTATAAAGATTAATTTGGGCAAAATATTTAGCAATTAGCAAGTTTTAAATGTGACAGGTGAAAAAATATGCATTGATATTAATCTGCTATTGCAATTTCTCTATTTACTACATTCATCAACCATTTAGTGATTACCTTTTGGATCAAAGTACAAGGTACCAAAAGTTTGAGGGGAGGGGTGGTGTCTCAGTTTGCATTCCAGCAGAACAATAACCTTACTGGGTGTTTCAAACAGGGAACTTACAACAGAGGATTGGGGGACAGGTTGCACAAGCATTAAACAAGCAAAAAGAGGATGGTGTGTGTATTCATTTCCTTAGGGCCACCATAACAAAGTTCGGCAAACTGGGTGGCTTAAAATAACAGAAATCTATTGTCTCACAGTTCTGGAGACCAGAGCGTGGCCTGAAACCAAGATGTCAGCAGGCCATGCTCATTCTGAAGTCTCTAAGAAAGCGTTCTTCCTTACCTCTTCCAGCCTCTGGTGGTTCCAGGCATTTCTTGGTTTATGGTTGCTTAATTCCACTGTCTGCCTCCACCTTCATATGGCCTTCTTCCCTCCCTGCCTCTTTGGTGTCTCTGTATCTCCTTTTTCATATAAAGCCACCACTGTTCATTGGATTTAGGGCTCTCCCAAATCCAGAATGCCATCATCTCACTTGATTACATATAAAAAGATCCTGCTTCCAAATAAGGTCATATTAACAGGTACTAGTGGTAGCTGTATTCAAAGACACAACTCAACCCATGACAGTTGAGGTAACTCAGAGCTTAGGAGTTGTGGAAACCAGCTCTCATCCTTAGTGCTGAGGGAACATAGTGAAAGGTGTACTGTTAGCAGAATCTTGGCAAGTGCTACTACATCGCTGATTCTAGGATCTCCAAGAATAGGCCAAGCAGCTAGAGAAAGAATTTTGAAGGAGGAACCACACAGCTGGTTACACCATGTATTTTGAAACTCAGTGTTTCACAAATAGGGCTGGTGCTTGGATTTCTGACAGAACACCATGTGGTCAATGCTGGGCCTACTGAATGGGATGTCCTGTTGCTATTCATCTAAATTTTGAATTTTCACATATGACTTGTGCTCAGAATGTTGAAAAACACTTCAGGAGTCTCCTTCAGACCCAAGAGTGAGGTCCAGGAAGCTTCTCTGACAGCTCAAATCTTAGCAACAGCAGTAGCTCTCCCCTGATGCTGGACAGATACTAACAAACTCCAAAAACAAGAAGAAAATACTTCTACTCTACTCTCCCCACAGTTTAATCTCCCTCCAAGCATCTCCCAGTGCTGGAATTTAGCCTGAAGCCAGTGGGCCAGGGAAATGTAGTTTCCCCATCCCAGCATTATAGAAAAGAGATAGAAGGGATGTGCTAGAAGACAGTAGGGTAATAGCAAGTGAGGGTCCATTTTTCATGATGTCATCTATAACTTCAGAGAACTCGGTTTTGTTGAAAAGACAAAACAAAGACATCCAAAGGTGATCACAACAAATGTTTAAACCAAATACTTTCTCTTTCTCTCTCTAATATAAATCCAGGTCACTTGATGCATTTGTTTGCTAGAGTCACTTACACAACAGATGTTTATTTTCTCAGAGTTCTGAAGACTAAAAGTTCAAAGTCCCAGTGTCAGCAAGTTTGAGAGAGTAGTGAAATGAAGGGCCATCTGTACCCAAGTGTTCATAGCAGCAATGGCCACAGTCACCAAACTGTGGAAAGAGCCAAGATGCCCTTCAACAGATGAATGGATAAAGAAGATATGGTCCATATATACAATGGAGTATTATGCCTCCATCAGAAAGGATGAATACCCAACTTGTATATCAACATGGATAGGACTGGAGGAGATTACGCTGAGTGAAAAAAGTCAAGCAGAGACAGTCAATTATCATATGGTTTCACTTACTTGTGGAGCATAAGGAATAACATGGAGAATATTAGGAGAAGGAGAAGAAAAGTGAATTGGGAGAAATCGGAGTAACATGGAGAATATTAGGAGACGGAGAGGAAAAGTGAATTGGGAGAAATCGGAGGGAGAGATGAACCTTGAGAGACAGTGGATTCTGAGAAATAAACTGAGGGTTTTGGAGGGGAGGGGAGTAGGGGGTTAGGTAAGCCTAGTGCTGGGTATTAAGGAGGACACATATTGCATGGAGCACTGGGTGTGGTGCATAAAAAATGAATCTTGGAACACTGAAAAAAATAAAACTAAATTTAAAAAAAGAGAGAAAGAGAGAAAGAAAGAGGCCTTTCTCCCCTTGGCTTGCAGATGGCCTCTTTCTCACTGTGTTCTCACATGGTCTTTTCTCAGTGCAGGCACATCCCTGGTGTCTCTTTGTGTGTCCAAATTTTTGGTCTTATAAGAACACTGGTCAGACTGGTGTCTTCATTTTAATGACTACAGTTGAACTGAATCACCTCTTTAAACAGCCTGTCTCCAAATACAGTCACATTCTGAGGTAGTAAGGGTGAGGACCTCAACATGTATTTGGGGGGGCAGAATTCAATGCATAATGGATGACATAGAAAAGTGTACAAAAAGATGAGCCAAAGTCTCACCTTTGCAACTAAATAACCATCTTATATTGGAACACTTATTTTACTTCTCTTGGACTCATTTTTCTCATCTTTAAAATGAACCCAAAAGGGGCACCTGGGTGGCTCAGTGAGTTGAAGCCTCTGCCTATGGCTCGGGTCATGATCCCAGGGTCCTGGGATTGAGCCCCGCATTGGGCTCTCTGCTTAGCAGGGAGCCTGCTTCCCTTCCTTTCTCTCTGCCTGCCTCTCTGCCTACTTGTGATCTCTGTCTGTCAAATAAATAGATAGAATCTTTAAAAAAAAAATGAACCCAAAATAGGAAAAAAAGATACCTGCTCTATTGCTCTGATAGGATGATTACAAGTATGAAAAAGTTTTTTAGGCAATATTGCATTCCACAGAGCAACAGGACTTTGACTTTGGTGATACTTCTAATGCACTGTTGTTATGATAGCCCATAGCTTATTGAGAAAGTTAATGCCTTGATCTCTTCCCATTTCTGTATTGCTGGAGCTATGATGATTAAGTGCTCCTAGGCACTGAGGGAGGTGCATTTTACTTGCCTGTTTTCTTGAAAGAAATACATTATAAGAAATTATAATTTCTTATAATGTATTTATATGGTGTGTGAAGAATTGTGATTCTTTTCATTCCTGGGGCCTCATTTCAGTCAAAGATTCTACAATAACCTATTAAAATGACTCATTTTTATATATACTGCCTTATATCACAAATTTATCTCATTGGTACCCCCAACAATCCTATGAAATTCTTTTTTAATGTATACATGATAGTCACATAAATACTTAATATCTGTGACTTGGGCTAAGGTCTAGAATCACTAGTTTACAGTAAACCAAACCTTTTGGCAAGATCAACTAGAAGACTAGATAAAATACAAAACAACATCTTTTTGAAAGCTACTATTTGGAATTCAAATTGAATACCAGAAAGAAAAGAGGAAAAAACCCTCTGGGAGAAGTTAACATCTTATAAAATCTTGAGACTTATTTATACAAAATGTCCAGCATTCAGTTACAAAAAATCAGGAATGATACAAGACAGGACATGGATTTTCAAATAACTGTAATTAATATGTCTAAGAGAATGGATAAGATGGAGAATTTCAGCAAGTCATTTGAATTTATATAGAATATCTAGAGCTGAAAAACATAAAAACTAAATTTTAAAAACTCACTAGATGAGTTGAACAGAAGGTTGAGTATAGCTGAAGAGAGGATTAGTGAACTGAAATATAGTTCAGTAGCAAATACCCAGATTGAAGCATGAAGGAATAATGAGGATAGAACATACCCAAAAAAGTATATGAGACATATAGGAAATGGCTAGAATATTCAGTATACATCTAAAGAAAGATAAGAGGAAGAGAATAGAGCTAAAGCAGTATTTGAAGCAATTATGACTAAGAAATTTCCAAAAGTGATAAAAGACCTCAAGCCACAGATCCAAGAAGTGTTATGAACTCCCATGTAGACAAATAAAAAAGAGCTTAGACCCCTCCAGACATGCTATGGTCTGGGTCTAAAATAGTATTTCACGAAAATGAAGTATGGCTCCAACTTTAAAAAATCTCTTCACTGTAGAGCCTGTGAGTGAGGAAGAGGAAGAGGAAGAAAAAGCAGGAAACACAGAGCAGGGTTATAGCAAGGCTGCTAATGGAGGGAAATTGGAAGGAACAATCATAATTTCAGAGTCTCATTGATCCCTCAAACATCTCTTGAAGACGTATCATTCAAGACAACACAGAAAAATGACTCAGAGTTTAACCTACCTCTTATTAAGGGAAAAAAAATATCCATAGTAATCCCTACTTAGAACTGTTTCTCTTGACAGGACAGAAAAGCTAACTCAGTTGGTTTAGATAATAAAGAGTTTTGGTTTATGTAAGTAAAAAGTCTGGTGGCCCAAGAGCCATAGGCTAGTTTGATGTAGTCATTAAAAATGTCAAAATCTGGGATCTGGTTTCTTTCTGGCTCTCTGCTCTGCTGTATATGGTGTTGGCATCAACTTTAGGGTCTACGTGGTAGTGCCTCAACTTCTCCAGACACTTTAATAACAAAATAGCTATGGTAGCCAAGGTCATCATACCTTCACAGCACTCTCTTTTGGCCAGTCCTGCCCAGAAGGAGAGAATTTTATGAGTTGAGAAACTGTAGCAGATGTCTCCTCTCATCTCAGAGGCTTAGACTGAGTTAGACCCTAGAACCAAGACTGTGATTAGAACACCATGATGGTCTTCAGCTAATCAGAGACCAACCTCAGAGTTGGAACTGGGTGTCATTCTTACCAAACCACAGCACTAGAATGGGGGGGGGGGGGGCGCAAAGTAAAATATAGTTGCTATCACTAGAAGGGGGTAATGAAGAGGACAATCACCAAAGAAGAAATGAATGATGGAAGAAAAAGAAAATCAATTCCAGTCACATGCATGGCCCATGAGGCCCTTCAGTTCTGTAAACACATAAACTTCTCTTCCCCTTTCATCCCTCTTCTCCTCTCAGCTATTGCCTGAATGTACCAAACACTTCTCCCTCCCTTGGACCTTTGCCTTTATGATAGATTTTCCCTGAAATGCTCTTTCTCCCATGTTTTTCAGGGCTCTATTTGAATTTCACTTGGAGAGGCCTTTGGTGAATTGGTGAAAATAGCAACTGCCACTGGGACGCCTGGGTGGCTCCGTCGGCTAAGTGGCTGCCTTCAACTCAGGTCATGAATCCAGCATCCTGGGATCGAGTCCCACATTGGGCTCCTTGCTCAGCCGGGAGCCTGCTTCTCCCTCTGCCTCTGCCTGCCATGCTGCCTGCTTATGCTCTCTCTCACTCTCTGACAAATAAATAAATTAAAAATATATAAAATAAAATAAAATAAAATAACAACTGCCAAGGCGTTCTACCCCCATAATTGGCTTTAGCTGTGTGTCTAGCCCTTATCACTAATTGCCATTATTTTACATATCTCTCTTTTGCTCTCACCACTGGAATGCACATACTCCACGGGAAGATTCTGTCTTGTTCACTGTTGTATCACAGTTAGCATTTAACAAACGTTTGTTGAGTGAGCGAATGAATTAGAATCAAACCTAACCTTACCTCTGTTGTCTTAAGCAAGAAACCGAATCTGGTGTTGCCTCAGTCCCCTCATTTGTAAAATGGAGGTAATTTCTACCTCACAGGGTTATTCTTTAGGTTGAGTAAGAAAACCTGTGAGAAATGTCTGGCATATATAGATATTTAACATATATTTATGTTTCCTTCTCATAAAAGTTTCATTCACTGGGTCCAATGAGGCCAGAAGCCTTTATTCAAATCTGTTTTCATCCGTGGCTTCACTTTAGAATTACCTAGGGAATTCTTTAGACGTCCTGAGCTGGGTTCTCACCCCTCGAGATTCTGATTTAATTGGTCTGGTGTGCCGCCCAGGCACTGGTAATTTTTAAAGCTCCCCAGGTGGGAGCACATTAGCAGCCAGCACTGAAGACCACTGATTTCAAGTCATTAGTGGGGAGGGGGGAGGGGAAGGCCGGCTGTGTGACTGTCAGAATCCACTGGAAGCCCTGTAAAACCTGGCCCTTCCAACACCTGGAAATCTCTAGAAGCCAGCTTGGCTTATTTCCTCCAGTACAAATCATCAACTGGCAGACTAGACAGATGGTTATTATTTATCCTTCCTGCTGTGTTAGAAAGAAAAAAAAAATTAGCTCTGCCTCGGGTTTCTCAAACCATTTTTACATGTGCAAACCATTACCTTTTTATATGCTCCTAGGTATTAGAAGGGAGAAAGGGAAGCTTAAGTGAGATCAGGAAGACTAGCATGTATTTTCTCCTAATGTAACTTTGAGAAGTACAGACCCCAGAAAGAAACTGGCCTGGGACAAAGACTAGGTTCCAGATCTTAGGCTAAAGGGGATACTATACAGGAACAGTGCCCAGAAAACTGCCTGGCACATGATAATTAATGTTAAGTACTCTCTTCTGGAGAAGCTAGATTTGTTTAAGACCCTATAATAACAACACAGTTACAGATAATCCCTCGCACTGAGCATCTTCCTGTGTTAAGTATTTTTAGTTGGTAACTTTTTTTTTTTTTAATCTCCACAATCTTCCTGCAAACTGCCGGTTCACTTTTCACAACTTTAGGACAAAATTAGGATCTGAAAAGTTGCAGCTGGTAAAAGCGAGAATCAGGATTAGCATTCAGGTCTGACACCAAGTTTATCTTAAATGCTCTATACTGCTTTTAGAATCCTTTTAACTCTCAACCTTGGTAATTCAGAGTAGAACCTTTCTTCACCGGCAGCAACCAGAAGGCTTTTCTCTCACAGGGTGAAAAGAGCAGGGCCCAGGGCTACTTGATGATGATGGGTTCCTATGACAAATTTGCAGCAATTAAAACAGATCTGCCTTAGCTGGCTATCAGGATTCTCATGAAGCATCTATTAAGTTGTACTCTATCTAGCATCTGGGTTAGAGATGAGCAGATAAAGAAATGACAAGAAAAAATTCTCCTCCTGTCAGGTCTAAAAGGAACTGGGAGAAATACAACTATCCATTCAGCAGCTTTAATTTCTAAACTTCCTATTGTTATGCCCCCCCAAAATGGGTCCGTGATTAAAGGAGCGAGACTGATATAAAGCGAAGGTCAAGCAAAGCTTTATTTCATGCCAAGCATCAAGAATCAAACTGACCGGCCAGGGCCACGCCTCTTACAGAAAGGGTGACCCTTCTCTGTTTCACAGACTAGCTTTTATAGAGCAAAGGCCATGTGGTTGGGCCTGGCCACGCACAGGTGGCCAATGAGATTGTAACACACAGAGAAAGCTGCACAGTCATGCGAGGTGACCAATTGAATTACAATTTACCCTAGTAGACATTTGAACCAGCCTATCACCTTGGTCAGAATTGGCGCCCAAAAGGTGCCCAAAGGGTGGGGCCCATACTCCTTGACAGCTAGGGAGAAAGTATGCATCCTGCCACTGATCCAATGTCTCCACCTGGCCTGACCCACCCTTGTATTTGGGCTTTGTTACCTGGGGCTGGTTTCCCGGACTTGTTTTTAAGTAAGTTCCCCTGGGAGAAGGGGAGCAGGGACAGTTTAAGGGTTAAACAGCAAGGTTATTCTTTAACCTTAATGGAAGCCTCTGGTTCAATAGGTCCTTACACTATCAGGGCACATGGTCATTCATTTCATCTACAAACATGGACTTAGTACTTCTTCTTTTTTTTTTTTTTAATTTATTTATTTGTCAGAGAGAGAGGGAGAGAGAACGAGTGAGCACAGGCAGACAGAGTGGCAGGCAGAGGCAGAGGGAGAAGCAGGTTCCCTGCTGAGCAAAGAGCCGGATGTGGGACTCGATCCCAGGATGCTGGGATCATGACCTGAGCTGAAGGCAGCCGCCCAACCAACTGAGCCACCCAGGCGTCCCGACTTAGTACTTCTTCTAATGCTGGGTGCTGGGGCTCTGGACATTCTGAAGTCATATTGTCTTCATCAAGACTAAGGGCAGGGAATTGATAATGATTCACAGGTGCAATATTAAAGGGGAGACAAAAGCTGTTTTAATCTGATATGTAAGTTAATTTACATGAACGTCCTTACACAGATGACACTATTAGTTCACATTTACTGAGCACTTGCTATTTCCAGGTGTTTGCTTTACAGCTTCTAGCCCATTTACTCAAAAAAAAAAACTATGGGTGGTATTAGCCACCTTTGCAGAAGTGGAGAGAGACACAAAGAGAACAAGTAACTTGCCCAAGGTCATGCAGGTCATAGAGAAAGGAGCCAGGACTGACTCAATCCTAGGGCATCTGGCTTCAGAGCCTCCACTCTCCACCACAATGTTACACTGCCACTCTCCACCTTTTGAAAAAAAGAAAAAAACTTAGTGATTGAACCATCTTTATCAAAAGCAGTGAGAAACCATATGCATTTGTTAATAGCATACTTGAATTATGCACTAAATATGGAATCCAAAGCTCTCAGAAATCTGTACGGTGTGGTCGTTGCTTAGGTTTGTAAAAATAAATGAGTAAGGCACCAAAGGTGCTAGTGCTGAGTGAATGATAGCCACCATAAGCCTGAGAAGACCTGAGCAGAAGATCTGCATGTCTTTTCCTGGATCCTAAGGAAATTTCTATTCATAAGGCAGCAGCCTGAGCAAGTAGTACCTGGACGGTAGAATCCTCCAAGTTAGGAATAATGTTCAAACCTCTGAACATTGACAGGAGTAAGGAAGGGAGAAGACAAAGCTTTTACCTGATGCTTCAGGCACACACCTGCGTGGAGTGAGAGGCAGAAGTTCCTGCTTTGGGGAAAGAAGCGGAGCTATGGAAAGAGGCCCCTTGCTGCTGCTCGCCAAACTGTAGAAGCCCTCCTGATTCAAGGAGATGCTATAGGCTATTGTCTCTGCTTATCTGGAACAATCTGCCACACAGGAGGCATTGCCAGCGTCACTCAGACCTGAAAACTCCTATTCATCCCTCAGGGGCCCCAGTTTAAGTGTCACTCCTCCAGCAACCCTTCTCTGATCCTCCCCAACTCCTGCCCCGTCTCAAAATAAGTATAAAGATTTTCACCTTTTCCTTGGTTGTGTTTATGGTAGTTTGTAACCCAATAATAATTTTGAGTAGTCATTTAGCATCAACTTGCCCTCTGTGAGCTCCAGCAAGACAGGTACCAGAGTTGCAATCTACCAATGTATCCCTATCACCTAACACAATGTCTACCACCTAACAGAGCTTCTACATTCTCTTGGCCTGGGTGCATACGTGTAGATGCTAACAAAAAGAGGACAAACTAAACCCTTCCATTTTTTCTTGCTTGTCCAGGAAAGAACTTAAAGAAAACCTCTGGCAATGCCGGCTGAAGTCCCGGAGATGTCTCCAGGCAAAACAAAACATATGGTATGCACCTGGTTCTACAGAGCTGATGGAGGGGCTTGGCCCATTGTTTGCCTTCTATTTTCTGGGGCTGGGTGGGGCGCTCCCTTCTGAGTTTTTGGTTTCCACCCAGCACCTTGATGTCAGGCTCCCTTTGACTTTGAGACTCTGCTCCAACAGAGAAGGGAGGCAGAACTCTGAGAATCTGTGGGTTGGTTCGTGTCCTTGCTGATATGCAAGCAGAAATCACACTGTGATGGGCCTGCCTTCTGCCCCAAGAAACTGGACTTGTAGCTTGTATATAGGTGTCCTTCCAAAGCCCGTGACCAATCCGCCAACTGCCATCAAAATAAAAGATGGTTATGAGACCTATTTTAACATCGAAAGCCCAGCTTCCAGAAACTGAGGGTGACCTTTTCCCCAGACATCACATTTTAAAATGTAATGGGCTCTTTGATTTAAAAAAAAAAAAAAAAAGCTGGCAAGCAGTTAAAATCCGTTTTAATATTCCCAGCACTTAGCCAAAAGAAGATGCAGACGGAATTGAAAAACAGCCTGAGTTTTTCTGTTGTTGTTGTTTTTTAAATGCCCGGATTAGAACATAATTCATCTTAAAATGACGGGAGGCCTCTTCACGCACTTCACACTTTGAAATATTTTAGAAAATAGTATCCATTTTGGCAAGCCTCTTGCCACGCAAGAAACAACAGCAAATGCTTTTCTCCTTGAGTGTTAAGTCTGTTGTGAATAAGATTATAAAAAATATACTTTGCTCTTTTATTTTGCCTCTTGTTTGAGGATTTTACTGCATCTCTGCAATAATTGATTCTTCTCACATTCCTCTATGAGTAGCATTCATTGCCCCACTTTTAGAGAGTGAAATTGAAGCAGAAGTTTGGTAAAGCACATTTCCTCTTTTCCCAGAGAAAATCATTTATTCATTCCGTTATCCATTCAGTAAACATGTCTTTAGAACCAACTATGTGCCGGCCACCAACCAGACCTTGAAGGTCCATGGATGCTTATCTCACAGGCCCCGTCTCTAGATCTCGGTAGAGGAGACAGATACTCTAACTTTTTAGGTCACAATATCCTCTAATACATGCTGTGATGGACAAAGGGGTCTACAAGGAATCAACCCTCACACCACCTGGGGCTTTGGGGAAGGCTCCCCACAAGAGGTGAAATATGAGTTGGATCTTGAAGGATGAGTAGAAGCCCAACCAATGAAGACATGAGTGGTAAGAAGGGCTCTCATGACAGAGGGAATGGCATGTATAAAGCATAAAGACATCATACAGTTTCATTTTTTTTTTCCTGGAAAAAGATGAGAGAGAAAGATGCATACATAGGACCAAAAGAAGAGAAGCAATAATGATAACTTGAATGGTCTTATGTGCCAAGTAAGGAATTTGGACTTTATCCTGATACAGTGGGACCAAAAGAGTATAAGGCCTGTTACTTACTTACTACTTACTCATTTAGTTAAGCCTAATTCAGGTCCATACAACCAACCCCACTGCCTTTAGTGGTCAAAGAGAATGTTGAACTATCTGAAAGAATACAAAAATTTATTTAAAAACAGTTTCTCAGATCCAAGGACCTCTCTGAATTCTCTAAAATCATCCACCAAAATCTATACCAATGTGCATTTAGCTGGGTAGATTATCCAAGTATTCTTCAGATTTCTAAAGTGGTCCAAAGCTCTAAAAAGTATAATAATCCTATTTATATACTTTGTGAAAACCTTCAGCTCTTTCTCAAAATTGATTTTATCAAAATAGAATTATTTTATATTATTCTCTTAATAATTGGCTGGTTGCTGGTCATCCATATGGTTATAATTTCATATAGTATTCTATTCTTTCAGAGAAAACAGTCCTTCCCATTCCCCACAGCAGCTTAATAAGTGTTTGTTAACAAACTCAAAACTTGGGATCTTATTGCAATTTCTATTCTTTAGGGCTGTGGGATTTTCACAACTTGGATGTGAGAAGTTTGAGACAAAGGTATAAAATGAGAAATTCGGATATTTGAAAATTGGGGAAAGCACAGATTTACAGAAGTTAGAGACATAATTCTATGGCAAATTAGTTAAGATTATTTGCATTGAGGTGAGCAGAACCAACTCTACCAATTTAATACTACCTAAGGACAGACCCGTAACAATGAACTAAGATCAGGAACTTGGACACCATCATGAATTCCTGTATCTTTTTTCTTCTCTCTGCCGTCAGCTTCATAACCTCTATCTACCTATTTTTCCATCTGTCTGTCTGTCTACCTCAGCAGACCATCTTTTTCTCATTTCCAATACAAAGAGGAAAACCGGCTAGAGTTCCTACATCTCACAGAGAATGGCCTCTGTTTTTCTATCTTTCTGTCATTATCACTCACAAATAGTTCCAAAACCACTGGACAACAAACATACTGTTTATTGGCCCATTTTGCATTTGATGCCGAGGCCTGCACCATGTACATGGTGATTCTCTCCACAGCCATGGTGATAGGGAGGATGGGAAATTCCTGGAGCAGCAGGGTTGGGCAGATCAAACAGGTGATGCCACTGTCCCTCTTCACAGTAGGTGATAGGATGTCTTACACGGTGCAGTGGGAACTCATCTGTCTATTTGTTCTAAAAGCATCTCTATTTTGTGCTGGACACTGAGTTAGAATACCAAAATGAGATGGATGTAACTTCTATACCCTCCTTCTAGTTTTGTGTCTACCATTGACTTGTGATCTTAGTAAATCACTTCCACTCCCTGGGCTGCAGCTTCCTCTGTTAAAGGAGTAGGATTTCCAGACCACAGAGGGGCTTTATGGTTTGTTAGAATGAACCCATGAGCCTAAGATAATATCAGCATTGTTTCAATCACCTTTTGTCAAGAATCTCACACTCATATCCATTTTCCATCAAGAAATTATAAGCATTGCCTGAAGCCTATCCCTTGTGTATCCCACTAGTATAAAACAGAGTAGAATATCATGAAAAGTCTCAGTTACAAAAACCTTTGTTTTGTGTAAATCAGAAATGTAAACTGAATAAAGTCATGATTCCACCCTTTCCTTAAAAAAATAGTACTTATATACAGCAAAAATTGGCAGATATGGTCCTAAGGCACTGAGGATTTGAAGCACATCCTCTAGCTTTACAAAACCAGACCTTACAATAAATATTGCTAGTTGTGTGGCCTCATCTTTGGCCAAGAGACTGGAGGAGCTCTGTGTGGTATATGTATTGCCAGTGAGATGCTTGTGTTGTTTTGGCGGAAAACTCCAGAAGAAGAACCACAACCAAAAAACCTTTCTGCTGAGATTTCAGCCACCTAATATCCCCTGAATGCTCTGAAGGTCAGGTCAGTCTCACAGCCTTTTGTAAGTCCAATGATGAAGAACCAGTCTGAAGAATACAAGACATGGATTGACAGGTTCAGGAAGCTGGAAAACGCCCTCTACCTGTGTGATCGGAGTAATACAGGTAAAGTGAGAATCTTAGAGCTGATATGACTTTCCATGTGTGTTCTAGTCTGGAAGTGGACACCTCCTTTTCTTTCACTTCTTAACAAACACAGTTTGTACATAAACCATGTGCACTGGCACTGGGAGCGCAATTGGGAAATACAGAGATAAACCAGAGTAAGACCTGAATCCCCCACCAAGTTACTCACAACCTCTTTATGTCTTTGATCCTCCTCCATTCAACTCCTGGAGTCTAACTTACAATCCAGTCTTGTAACTCCCAGCTGAAATCTTCAGCATGCCCACTGACAGGCTGAACTCCAAACTCCTTAGCAAGGCAAAAGCTAGTTCTGTCCACCTAACCAGTCTCTTTTTCTTCAAGGGGTATTCTCCCAGTATATCCTACCCTATCATAATGGATAACTTGCCTTCCTCAAACATACCATGCTTTCTCCTGTGGCTGCTCCTTTTCTCACCCTATGCTCTCCATCTGAGTTGTCTGCCTCTCTTCTTCCTACCCCACCCCCACCAATTCCCTATCTTGTCCATCTGGCTAGCTCATGCCTAAACATGTTTCAGGTTAGAACTCAGGCTCTACTCCTCTGAGACTCCCAAAATTTCCCCAGACAGATCTAGGCTAACCTTTGTCTGGCCTCCTAGAGTTCTTTAACAACTATTACCATATTTGATAAATATTTTTTTCATTTGGAAACTTACTGCAATCTCACCAGTAGACTATATTACTTTTTCCACCCTTGTACCTTGCACAGTTCTGTTCAACTTTTTTTTTTTAGGGAAAGAAGAAAGGAATGAATGTAAACACATAAATAAATCCAAGAAGAAACGTAATAAATACCATTACAGTGTGCAATGTGGGCATTCAGAGAAAGGAGTATTCCTTCCTAGTGAGGCGGTCAGGGAAGGTTATCTCAGTGTAAAATTAACCATTAAGGATAAAGTGCAGTTTATATATAAAGGAATGAAATAGACCTTTTTGGCAAAGGTGTGTATTAGCCAAGAAAATTGTTATGTGTGAAGCTCAGTGCAAGAAGTTTTGATTGGAAATAATATAAGGGCTATTAAGAAGAATGTTAAATGATAAGGGTAGAAATATAAGATTCCAGATCTAGGAAGATCTTAGATGCCAGATCAAGGAATTTGAATTTAGTTGCAAAAGAGTAAGTAGCACTGAGCATTTCTATGCAGGGAAGTGGTATGATGAAGTTGTATTTCAGAAAGATCCTTGATGGCTATGTGCAGATTGAAAGAGAAAGAGAAAGTAGGGAAAGGAGTAAGGATTTGCAATGTCCAAGTGAAAATGAAGTCCAGAACAAGGTCAGAAACCTGGGGAAGAGGGAACAGATACAAAAGCACATGGACTGAAATGGTGGTACTTTTTTTTTTTAAGATTTTATTTATTTATTTGACAGAGAGAAATCACAAGTAGGCAGAGAGGCAGGCAGAGAGGGCGGGGAAGCAGGCTCTAATGAGCCAAGAGCCTGATTTGGGGCTTGATCCCAGGACCCTGAGACTATGACCTGAGCCACCCAGGTGCCCTGAAATGGTGGTAATTACACTATATTCTGTAGTTATGGTGAGTTAGTGTGTTACATGTGGAGCCTGAAAACATGGAACCCGCAGAAGTGGAGACTAGAACGGTGGTTGCTGGGAAAAATGGGAGATGTTGGTCAAAAGGCACAAACTTTCAGTTAGAAGATGAACGAGTTCCAAGAATTTAACATACAGCATGATGACTCTAGTTAACCATGCTGTATTGTATACTTGAAAGTTGCTATGACAGTAGAGCTTTAATGTTCTCACCACCATAACACAACCACAATAAAGTGGTAATTACATGTGATAAAGGATATTTTAACCAACCTTATTGTGTTAAACATTTCCCAATATATACATGTATCAAATCATCACACTGTACACCTTGAACTTATAAAATGGTATATGTCAATTATATCTCAACAAAAAAAAATAGGGGATACATTAGCACTCTCTAGAAGTAATCACATAACAGTAGCAATGCATTTTCTGTTTCATTTTGTTTTGGATTTCCAAAACACTTAACTCTAGACCACATAAAGTATAACTACCATATAATACCTCAGGACTTCTAATAATCACTTTACCAGAGAGGAGGAGATGAAAATTTTAAATGAAAAATTCATCTAGTTTATTAAACTTATTAAACATGAATTTTTAAGTGTTTCAACTTATTAAACACAGAGCCCAGCACTGTGCTAGAGGCTGGACCAGAAGGGAAAACAAAAGAATGAGACATGATCTCTGGCCTCAAGGACATTTTAGGTAAGACACCAAAGGGGTCCCTGGGTCGGTTATGTGTCCGCCTTCACCTCAGGTCATGATCCCAGGGTCCTGGGATCAAGCCCCACATCAGGCTCTCTATTCTGTGGGGAGCCTGCTTTTCCCTCTCACTCTACCTGCCACTCCCCCTGCTTGTGCTCTAGCTCTGTCAAATAAATAAAAAAATACTTAAAAAAAAAAAAGAAAGAAAAAGGTCAAGGACCTTTTAGGAAAGACGCCAAGATAGACAGTAGTTAAATGCTGAAAAACAAACATTCTCAAGGGCAACATATAGCAAAGTATTATAACTGAAGAAACAAATATGAGTCTAGTTTTCCGAGAAGGTTCCATGGAAAGACAGCTTGAGTGAGCCTTCAGGAGAGGCTGAGGTTGACTTTGGATAGCTGGAGATGTCATTCTGAGTTGAAACCATCTCCTGAAAAGCTTAGAAAGTTTGTGCTAGATTAGATAGTAAAGTTGAGACCCTACTGTGACTCTCAAGTACTAGGCTGAGGCTTAATCCTCTACCCAATGTTCACCAAAGTTTCGACCAGAGGAGAGCACCATAAAAGAAGAGACAGATAATTTGGGGAAGATACTGGAGAAAAGGAGATCAAAAGGTTACTGAAATAATCATGAGGATGGAGTAACTGGGTGATGGGCATTAGGGAAGGCACCTGATGTGATGAGCACTGGGTGTTACATGTACCTGATGGATAACTGAACTCCATCTCTGAAATGAGTGACACTCTATATATTGGCTAATGGAATTTAAATTAAAAAATAAATCACGGGGGCGCCTGGGTGGCTCAGTGGGTTAAAGCCTCTGCCTTCGGCTCAGGTCATGATCCCAGGGTCCTGGGATCAAGCCCCACATCGGGCTGTCTGCTCAGCAGGGAGCCTGCTTCCTCCTCTCTCTGTGCCTGCCTCTTTGCCTACTTGTGATCTCTGTCCGTCAAATAAATAAATAAATAAAATCTTTTAATAAATAAATAAATAAATAACGATGGGACGCCTGGGTGGCTCAGTTGGTTAAGTGGCTGCCTTTGGCTCAGGTCATGATCCCATGTCCTGGGATCGAGTCCCACATTGGGCTCCTTGCTCAGCAGGGAGTCTGCTTCTTCCTCTGCCTCTGTCTGCCACTCTGTCTGCCTGTGCTCCCTCTCTGACAAATAAATAAATAAAATCTTTTTTTTTTAATAAATAGATAAATAAATCACGAGTCTAGGTATTTATACCATAGAGTGGTGACAAAATACAAAATACAAAATACAAAAAAAAAAAAAAAAAAACAGGTGGAAAGGGAAGACATTTCTAAAGAAACAAGTGCTGAGTGGCAGTGATGGATGATGGATCATAAACTTAGTTGCTAAGAGACTCCCCAAAGACTGGGGACCTTTCTCATACTTCTGAACTGTTCTAAGGAAAAACAGAGTTTTGTTGACTTTGGAGACAGATTCCGGCAGACTTGAAATGCCTCTCTCATGGCCTCTTCACTATTTATGCTTGTTTTCTCTGTTTCTATGAAATTCATTAGCTCCTCGCCAGCCAGGGAATGTGTCAGCCTGACCTATAACTATCTTTAATGAGGAAAGAGGATTAACTGAGGTCATTTGGTTGGTTTATTAAACACAGTATTTAGCTGACCACCACAGCCTCATTCGAGACACTGGGCAGATGATACCTTCTTTGCCTATTGATGAATCAGTGTTCTCTATTATGTGCAAGGAAATATGTAGGCCAGAGTGTTCTTCATTCAGGGTGAAGACAGACCATCCATCATCAAATTAGTGTTTCTGGGAACCTACTCTGTGCTTATGTTCTAACAGGGGTTGTCAAGAAAATATCCTTGAGGAGAAAGAATAAGAAATGACTGTGAGTAACTGGTCATGTTTTCAAAAGAAAGAAGGGGGTTGGGATAACTGTTTGGGTGAATGGTAGATTTGGAATTTTCCCAATGAACTGAAGGCTAGATAGAAAATGTTTTCCAGTTCAAGGAGGCCGAATGCAATGAGAGCCCTCAAGGACATTCTTTGCATGAGTCTGGCCTTTGCACACAGTGAATCATTAACTCCTCACATCAACCACATGCTGAAGGGATTAATGGCCTTATTTAAGGAGGAAAAAGCCAAGCTTGAAGTGGTAAAAGACTAGCCAGTGGGAAGTGGAGCCATAATTCAAACCCAGTTCTGTTGGACTTCCCCTACACTAAACTCCCATGACATACCAGAAAGACCATGAGGTTTTGCTTGTTGCTTTGTTGGTTGTTTCTTTGTTTTTACTGGGAGACTTAGATTCAAGTCCAGACTAGACTAATTGCTGAGCCCTGAAGACCAGTTATTTATGTTCTCAAGCCTATTTCCTCATCTATAAAATAAGACTGATAATAATAAAACATACCTCCCACATGGAGAGAGGATCACACGAGATTTAAGAGTTTCTTTGCAAACTATAGAATGAAGTGGATGTTAAGGAGCTTCTTCTTATTATTTTGCTTCTTCATTTTGCTTCTGGCGGGACAAGAACAGGCTTTTCAGCACTAAGATGGATTATAAGGGTTATTTTATGCAGCTTTCCTGGGCAGCCCCAAATGACAGTAAATTAGAAAAAAATTTCAGTCAATGGACTTTTGTTTGACACTAGGATTCCTCTACCAATGGTAAAGCTTAGAAAATAGTAGAAAATGCCCCTACCCACACCAGTGGTGATTCCTACATGTATTTTTTATACTACTTTTAATTTTTAATTAAATATAAACTCAATTTTGTACATTTAAAAAATTTCTTCCTATTAAGACACATTCTTATTTATTTTGAATAATATTGGTGCTACAACTATTATAATCATCCTATAAGAATGCTTGTATTATGGGTACTTAATAGTTCTGAACACCGTGTTAAGATTTTGTTATTTTATTGATTTTCATATTGTTTAATTATCCCTATTTTAAAGTTGAGGAAACTGAGGCTCAGAAAGTTCAAGTGCCTTCCTCAGTCAGACACTTACTCTGAAGCCCATGCCTTATATTTCCAGAGGCAGAATATGAGGAAATATCTTGAGAGATCCAACCTAGACCAGACCAACAGTAGACACCCAGTGGAGAAAATTGCAAAGATGTAATTGACCAACTCACAGAAAGAGATTTCTGCAGAGGAAAGGATCAACATTCTAATAGAAGAGAGAGACAATAAACAACCCTACATAGAACAGAAAGTAAACAGAGATAGGATGGGATGGGATGGGATGGGATGGGATGGGATGGGATGGGATGGGATGGCATGGGATGGGATGGCATGGAATGGGACAGGATAGAAATGAATTAGAACTGGATAGAATAAATCACATTAGGGCCCCACCTATCTGTAGCCCACTGTTAAGAACACCCATCACAGAGAGGTTCAGAGGGGAGCACCATGCCCAAGAGTCCTTGCTCATTTAATTATGAACAATATTTGGCAACTTAAACAGAGTTAATAGGTGTCCAAACTCTAACTCTAATAGACTGGTTGTGGTATTTCATTTTGTAAATGAAATGACAGGAGGAACGCATCTGACCTCTTTAAGAAAGAAATTCACAATCATTGTTATAGCCTGTACAAGTACAGGATGATAAAAGAACAAACTGCAAGGGATGCATCTTCAATCCCTATAAAAGATAATGAAAAGCTTTTCTTGACACCTGTGGTATAGATCTCCACAATTCAAGGAACATCTTTAGGAAACGATCTGAGACTTACTTGCAACAATCTCTTCCCCCTTATTCTGTGATGGAGTGTAGTGGTTAAACACATGAATTCAAGCAACATTGGGCAAGGGACTTACCATTTCTATGCCTCAGTTTCTCCCTCTATAAAATGGGTTGTTGTGAGCATTAAATGAATTACTACTGGTAAAATGTTTGGAGGCATAACTGAAATATAGTAAATGTTATGTACATGTGTAAATATCAGTCACTATTGTGATACTCTAGCTAATTTTCTTCATATCTTACCACCTCAAAGGTTGGGGAGCTTCCTGAGGTAAAAGGTTCCTTCTTTCAATCTTCTATATTCTTAAGCATAGTATCTGACATATATGAGCTCACAATTAGGGGCTTATGAATGAGTTATTCATCTTTGCTGATGCCATGTTCTCCACTTAAAGCTCCTCTCCACAACTCCCCAAGTCCACCTACCCTTAACTTGGAAGGGACCTTGGCACTGATGCACATAACGCACAGGTATGAGAGAACACCCTGTGGTGATACACACTACCAGCCCAATTACACAGATTCAGACTCTGAGCCATGAGAAACGAGAGGATTTACCTGTGATCACACAGCAAGCAGGAGGGAGTCACAGTAAATACATTTCCAGAAGTGAATAAAAATGAGCTGTTTGAATCCTGCATGTTTAGGAACATGTTTGGCTACTTCAGTAAGAAAAAATAAATGAACCAGAAAAATAAGAAATTGATTTTAGCAGGTACCCATTTGTTTTAAAAATTGGCCTTTAAAGTTTTATAACCACAAAGAAGAAGCTTAAATTGCTTTAAGAAGCTGAAAATGTCAAAAATATTAGCATTTTGTTTTTACTCAGAAGTCATTCAAGCTAATACAGATTTTTTTTTCCTCTCTTTTTTGGTTTCTTCACATGCTTTTCAAAACTTCTCACCCACCCAAACCAATTGCAGGAGTCCTGAAGAAGGAACGGGCCAGATGCCTCATTCACAACTACAATCTTATTTACAAACTGTCCCCGAGCCCCCAGAAAATTGACCAAGCCTTGAGGTAATTCCGTGCGGGAGAAAATCTGCTCTTGGAGCCAGCACTTCAGTACGTAAAGGAGCTATGATAACAAGCCCATATTGTGAGAACAGATGTTTCCTTTATCTTCCTTCTTACCCAGACATGTGTTTCTCCCTGGCCTGAGTAAGGCCAATACAGTGACTGGAGATCTGGAGATGCTCTGGACGTGGACTTCTTTTCTGGCTATCATGCTCCCTCATAAGCAGCTCAGCGTAACCAGCCCCCCCCCAAAAAAAAACAACAACAACAAGTTTCCTCTGGCAAGGTAGCAAGAGCCCAATTTCTTTAAGTCCCCTTTTATTCTAATAAAGCTCCTTATTAACATTACATGATTTTTTTTCTATATTCCTGATGAAACTTTGTTTTTGCAAACCCTGAAATTCCAAGAGTAAAAAATATGCTAGATATTGTTGTCAAACCCCCAAAATGCCCGTCACATAAGAGACCTTGATACGCTATTTTTGGATGAGTAAACTAGACTTTTCTGTAGTTACTATTCTAGGAAGGATTTCCACATCATAAGAAAAATAAAGAATTCCCAGACAGTTCTCTGAATAAGTGAGGTATTTTCTATAGTACAAAACTAGAGGATGCTACACTGTCCCCAAAGATATCTTCCCAGATATATCTAAAACTTGGAAGTTTTAATGATTGACACGTCGGACAAAGGGTTCTGGAAGTAGGAAACATCTTTGCTCTCTCTGGCAGGAAAATCAAGCAAAACTTTCCACAAGTTCCCATAGTTATTCTATCCAACTTTGCATGTCCCACAGAACTTGTACTCACATGCACATCACACCACACTGATAGCATGAGCTCACCAAAGGAATCCTGACCCAGGACTTCAGAGAAAAATGTGTTCCCAGAACCATCATTAATGCTGAGTGACCTGGATTCTGGTTTTCAAATTTGTGTGGGAGACAGGACAAAGGAGTTGGGTCAAGGGGGAAAGTAAAAAGCTCTGTGAGCATCCCTTTTTATCCATTTTTATGGGGGGGGTCTTATAAAATCTTATAAACAAAACCTTAAGAACAAAATA
Organism: Mellivora capensis; assembly: GCA_004024625.1. NCBI lineage: Eukaryota > Metazoa > Chordata > Mammalia > Carnivora > Mustelidae > Mellivora > Mellivora capensis. The sequence goes on from PISX010023250.1 coordinate 25,683, forward strand.
ATTTTGATCCACTAACATCAAAGATCTCCAAGGGCTCCAAGTCTGACCTGCTTCAGTTTTTATAATCCCTGAGTAACCCAGAAAAATGCCTCCTGAGGCCAGCTGACCATCTCTCTAACATTCTAGAACCTTGCACCTGCTAGCTGCCTTTTAGGTCAGAGAAGTAAGCAAACAAACATGGCTTTCTCATGCTACCAAAATGTCAAATGAGGAAAATTAGAATATTAGAAAATTAGAATATTAGATCAAATAAGCATGCATTGGGCAACTAATATGCGCTGGGAACTGGACATACTTTGTTTCATCCAACTCTGACAACTCATTGTGGTGTGTTTTACCATATTGAGTAAATGGTACTCAACACCGTTGAGGAAAGAGAGGCTCATAGAAGTAAAGGGTAGAAAAGCTGTTGGGCTGTGCCTGTTGATAACTGGCCACGGGGATAGAGCCTTCTGGAGATCATTGGTCACATACCTAAGAATGCCCTGTCCACCCTACATCCCTGTGGGGAAGTAGACTGGAAAGAGGGTTGGATGATGGGAGGCCCTCAACATGAAGCCAAGGTTATCAGACTCAATCATGAGATCCTGGAGGCTATAACCTTACCTTACCCAATTCTTTGTGTGCAACATCTAGATTAGCTTCTGATAGATAGCCTCAGCACTCACCAACACACACAATTGGAGGAGACTCTGTTGACATACAGCACAACATGAAAGGTGCCCCAGAGCTATGCGACTAAAGGTCATGCACACCCCATCCTCCTACAGAGCTGGCTGACTGAATGCATGCTTCTGGAAGTGGGGGAACCATGGCCATATCTGGATCCACAGTCACCCCACCACCACTACCTACCCTTCAACAGAGAGCAGAAAAAAGAAAAGGCTTTAAAACCAGCCAAAATCCAGCTCTGATACTTGTAGGTGGTAACCTTGGCAAGTGTTTAATCTCTCTGAGCTTCAGTTCCTTCAACTGTAAAAGAGGAATAATATAAATACTTAGAGTTTCACAGGATTGTTTTAAACACTGAGAGTCATGTCGTTTGGAAAGTTCTTGCACAGAACTTTCTGGAGATGGACCTTTCTTGGGCCCTTTCCCTTAGTGTTTCCCTTTCCCTTAATGCCGAACATTAGGATGTTTGAATGATAGTCCCTGAAATGACATAGGGACATAAGGCTACCCCTATAGCTAAAACAAATTTTGAGGTATATCTGTCTTCTAGAACTGAGAGACAATTATTTTTGGATCATCTTCTGTCTGGAATTGTCCACTATTTTACCCCAAGGGGTGTGTGTGCATGTGTGTAAGTGTGTTCATGTGTGTGTGCACACAAATGTGCACTTGAGGGCCTTTGCAAGACTTCAACTTTGCAACAGTAAATGCTCATTAGATTTTCTCCGAGTAAACATTAAAAGAACCAAAATTCAACTTAAGTCATTGATAAAGCTAGGATACCAGGGTGACAATGTGACAGCAGATGTTGGATGAGGTCTTACAGTGAGACAAACCACTGGACAGAGACAGGAAGATGCTATGAGGTCATTATTCTTTAGAATCTGGTTTGATGGGCACCTGGGTGGCTCAGTTGGTTAAGCGACTGCCTTCAGCTCAGGTCACGATCCTGGAGTCCCGGGATCGAGTCCCACATGGGGCTCCCAGCTCCATGGGGAGTCTGCTTCTCCCTCTGACCTTCTCACCTCTCATGCTCTCTCTCAAATAAATAAATAAAATCTTAAAAAAAAAAAAAGAATCTGGTTTGACCTGTATCCTAGGACTTCTCCATGATTTGCTTATGGAAAATCTGTTACCTTTCTCTCTCTCTCTCTTTTTCCCTCAGATCAGTGTTATTTTGTGCACTCCCTGTGGCTGTATCACTGGGAACTTCTAATACTGGGGAGAGAAAGTCTGGTGTCTGTGGTCTTGACCAGGTTTCTCTAGCAGAACCTTTCTACATAGGTATCTGTGTGCAGTGGACTGTTCAAACTCCAGTATGCCCTGGAGAGACTCAGGGTCAACTGTGTCTGCCCCAACTGTCTGAAAGCCTCAGACTCTAAAGACGGATCACTGAAGACATGGTAGAGGCTGTGAATCCCAACAGCTGGGCAGACTCCTTCCCAGATGTATGACCCTGAGCAATTCACAAGCTATCTCACAGAGTCATTCAAATTGAAGGAGATAATGGTGCAAACTGCCCAGCACTATACCTCTCACATAGACATACTCCATCAGGAGAAACTGGCTTTCTATTTTATTTTTATACAGTATCTCCATTTACCCCATTCAGTGAACCAAATCATCGATGCCTTTTCCAAGTACAGACCCCTTCTAAGCTAACAGGCAGCTCAATGATCGTGTGGTCCTGGAGGGCAGAGATCAAGCCCTCCACATTGCTGTCCTTCATGCTCTCACCTGCTCTGACTCCTCCCAGTAACCCAGCTAAGCTGACATTACTACTATGCCCATTGTACAGATCAGAAACTAAAGCTCAAGGTGATCAAGGTACTTGCGTTAGGGCTAACAGCTATTGAATGACTGAGGCAGGATTAGAACCCAGGGCACCACTTCAAGTCCAACAGCGGCTTGCAGGTCACAGAGCAAAGAACCTTCAAAATTCTCTCTAGGATGCATGGTCTCTCTCCCCAGTAAGTCTGGAGGTCATTCCCAGTAAGGGCTGAGGTCTTCCCCAGTTTTGTCTCTAGCACAGAGCACAGATTCACCCCCAAGTAGGCACCTGGAAAACACCTGTTGAATAGAGCCCCCACATGAAACCTTGGAAGCCCCATAGCCTTATGCCCTCTCCCAGCTCTCCCAGCTACATCACTGCCTTGTGGGGACTGAAAGGAAAGGTGTTTTCAGAACTCTTGGCATTGTGTGTTCACACAAGCAGAAACACAACTGTATAGATCACGCAGTCCAAAGAGTTTGCTAAGTGCTCCCTGACTCTTCAGAGGAATTTCCCAAGATCATTAAGAGAAAGAATACAGGGTTTGATATTCTAATTGGGATCAGCAACTGGACAGCTTTGGAGCAGGCCAGAGAACTGTGGAGCTCTACAAACAAATGCTGGCCTTTCTTCTCTGTCTCTCCTCTCCCTTCCTCGTTAGACCCTTTTAGCTATAGTTCCAATGCTCCCTAGCAACAAAGGAGGGGGTCCCCGAGCTGGAGTGCCAGCCATCCCTCTCATTAGCATTCAGGGCGCTTCATCTGCCTGCACAGTTAGCCGCAGGACCATGCAAAAGGCAGTGGCTTGGGGGAGGCCCCGCACTTAGTGTGGCTTGTTGGGAAATGGGAAGCCTCCAAGAAAAGTTTCCAAACAAAAGGCATCAATATTATTTGTGAAGCCATCAGACTGCCTGGGACACAATATGGCTCTGGCTCAGCCACAGGCTCTCTCCCCAGGTTCTATGTGAAGCCCTGGTGGGGATTTTCCAGACACGTCATGGCCCTGTGTGCCAACACACTGGAAGGTCTCCCTCCTCCTCCTCCTCCCCTCTCTGCTACACAGTTTCTCCTCAGACTCAGTTTATGTAGCTTGGACAATGGGTAGATTCTAACTGGCAGTGGGAGAGTCCAGAGGAAGGGAGTTGACAGAGGGTAAATGGTCAGATGGAAGGGCAATCGCAAACAGATAGTGCTGCTAGGAATGGATTCCAGACAAATTCGCAAGCAGACTGAGCTCTGATCAAGACTTACCTGGTGGAGAGCAAGCAATTGGTGCCTTGCACAAAGCCCTTGCTCAAAACACACATCATGCTCTCTGATACACTCTTCAACAGTTCCATAAGGGGACCTCTACCGGGTTCTGTCTCACTGGAATTCCAAAATACTGTTCAACAAGCCAGTCCCTGGGAGATTCCAACCAGCAGGACCATTTTCAACAGTCTCATGTTGTCTCTAAGTAGAGTTTGGACACCTCCAGGGATGCAGATCCCATTACTTGCCATCTCTAAGACAAGTCCTTCTCCAGACAGCTCCAATTTGTTCTTTTGCAATTGGTCTCTATCTTAATCTCCTTTCTGCCCTCCGTGGCCAAAGAGGATGTAAAGTTTCATCAAGCAATCATGGCAACAACAACTGTGCTAACCTTGTGTCTGGCCCTTCCAGGCATCAGGGAGTTAAAAACAAAAAACAAAAAACAATGGGCAGAGGACATGAACAGACATTTCTGCAAAGAAGACATCCAGACGGCCAACAGACACATGAAAAAGTGCTCCACATCACTCGGCATCAGGGAAATACAAATTAAAACCACAATGAGATATCACCTCACACCAGTCAGAATGGCTAAAATTAACAAGTCAGGAAATGACAGATGCTGGCGAGGATGTGGAGAAAG